>CAJQZJ010000753.1:1413004-1457869 GCA_907164525.1 Lophiomys imhausi | reverse complement strand
CAGGTAGTGAGGAGTGGTTGTGGTCTGAACCCAGGTAGTGAGGAGTGGGTGTGGTCAACTCTTCTTGATGTAAGTCCTCCCAATACCAACACCATGGGGAAATAAGCTTTTAGCACAGGTATCTTTAGAATATAATACTCCAAAAATTATAGTAACAATATTGCCTACTAGTCATCTTAATCAACATAATAATTGTAAACTCATAATGTCAGGGACCATGTGACACTGTATTTTTAATTATTTTTTTATTCTTGAGAATTTCTTGTGGATATGCAGTGAAATACAGTCATATCTTTCTGCTATGTTCTTACTCAAACACTAACTATTTCCCCTCCTTAATGTTCCCCTTTATTTGCATGTATTCTTTACTATGTGGTAATTCACAATAAGTCCAATTAGTTGTGTCGATATGAGCTTAGATATGAGGTTATCCACTAGAACATGGGAAAACCTCCTTACCAGTTAGAACACCCCCCCTTCAAAAGCTACCAATTGCCAAATGCCCCTCATAAGAGGTAGAACACGGAAAACAAATTCCCTTATCTATGCAAAAATTCTAGCTGGTTCTTATTATATGGGTATCTAGATAATCACAGTTACTATGAATTCAAGAGTATAATACCCATATCCTGTCCAGAAGACAGCATTTTATGGCACTCTACCTCATTTTACTTCCCTTATATCCTTGTTCCATCCTCCTGCTATGTGCTGTTTACTGATAATGCTCAGTGAGGTAACAATGGTCAGTGAGGTCACAATGGTCAGTGAGTAGTTCACAATGGTCAGTGGGGTAACAATGGTCAGGGAGGTAACAATGGTCAGCGAGGTAACAATGATCAGCTGGTCACAATGGTCAGTGAGGTCAAAATGGTCAGTGAGGTAACAATGGTCACTGAGGTAACAATGGTCAGTGAGGTAACAATAGTCAGTGAGGTAACAATGTTCAGTGAGGTAACAAGGGTCAGTGAGGTAACACTGGTCAGTTCAGTAACAATGGTCAGCAAGGTAACAATGGTCAGCAAGGTAACAATGGTCAGCAAGGTAACAATGGTAAGCGAGGTAACACTGGTCAGTGAGGTAACAATGCTCAGTGAGGTAACAATGGTCAGTGAGGTAACAATGGTCAAGGAGGCAACAATGGTTAGTGAGGTAACAGTGGTCAGTTAGGTAACTGTGGTGAGTGAGGTAACAATGGTCAGTGAGGTAACAATAGGAAGTGATGCAACACTGGTCAGTGAGGTAACAATGGTCAGTGAGGTAACAATGGTCAGTGAGGTCACAATGGTCAGTGAGGTCACAATGCTCAGTGAGGTAACAGTGGTCAGTGAGGTTACAATGGGCAGTGATGTAACAATGGTCAGTGATGTAACAATGGTCAATGAGGTACCAATGGTCAGTGAGGTCACAATGGTCAGTGAGGTCACAATGCTCAGTGAGGTAACAGTGGTCAGTGAGGTTACAATGGGCAGTGATGTAACAATGGTCAGTGATGTAACAATGGTCAGTGAGGTACCAATGGTCAGCAAGGTCACAATGGTCAATGAGGTCACAATGGTCAGTGAGGTAACAATGGTCAGTGAGGAAACAATGGTCAATGGGTTAACAATTCTCGGGGAGGTAACAATGGTCAGCGAGGTAACAATGGTCAGTGATGTAACAATGATCAGTCAGGTAAGATTGGTCAGTGAGGTAAGAATGGTCAATGAGGTAACAATGGGCAGTGATGTAACAATGGTCAGTGAGGTAACAATGGTCAGTGAGGTAACAATGATCAGCGAGGTAACAATGGTCAGTGAGGTAACAATGGTCAGTGAGGTGTCAATAGTCAGTGAGGAACAATGGTCAGTGAGGTAACAATGGTCAGTGAGGTAACAATGGTCAGGGAGGCAACAATGGTCAATGAGGTAAGAATGGTCAGTGAGGTAACAAGAGTCAGTGAGGTAAGAATGGTCAGTGAGGTAACAATGGTCAGTGAGGTAACATGGGCAGTCAGGTAAGAATGGTCAGAGAGGTAACAATGGTCAGTGAAGTAACAATTTTACTATGAAAAATAATCAAGAGCTGGTGTTGGAAGGTATAGCTCTTTAAAGGAAACAAGGAATGGTGACTAGAAAATAATTAACGATTAATCCCTAAGGAAATGCCTTTTGCGGTCTTAGAAACCATAAGGGTGTGTTGGATCTTAAGCTCCTGCTTACTTGACTTCCTTCTTTCTGCATAAAGAAATGAAACCTCTTTCCTTGATGCCTTGTGAGGAATTCAAGGACCAGCGTGAGCACTCAGGGTCTATGAGTCAGCCGCTCAATATGCCTCCATTAACCTGTCATTCCACAGGCTTAAGCCTATTTTTCCCAATACAGAAATAATGAGGCCAGTCACATTTAGTGTAGTATATCTTGGGTGTTTTAGACTACTAAATGGATTTTGATTAATACAGGCCAAATTATTTTCTCCATGAAATGTTATGAAAAAGAATCTCATATTTTACAATTTTCCCCAAAAGTAGAAAATAAATTAAATATTTACAATTCTTTTTTTCTGAGACATGCTTGCTCATTTATTTTTATATATTAATTCATTTTTAAAAATACATAAAAATATTATTATCAATGCCCAAGTTCTATTATGTATTTAGGAATATGTATATGCTTTTGTTTGTAGCAACAAATAATGTATAATAAAGATGCCATAAATTTGAAAAAGAAAGGATAGGTACATGGCAGGTTTGGAAATAACAAAGAGATAATGATGCAATTATAATATAATCCTAAGAACAGAGAAATAATTTTTATTAAATACTACAAGGAAAGATTTCTTACAACATGAACAAATCATTCCTTTTCACACAGTACATAAAAATATAAAAAATCCACTGACTGATGATATTTGCTGACTATAGTGAATGCTTATACAAAGCTAGATCTATATATCTCTACACATCCATGTGACTGTATGTTAAAATGTTTAACTTTATGTTAAAATTCTTTCTTTTAGCTTTATTAAATACTCACATCATTATCATCACAAATAATCACCCCTTACTGCAGTAACACATTACACTTCTTGCCTGTTTACAATTAAATCTCAGTTCCTATTGATAGTTCCTCCCAGAGACATTCTTAAAAAATAATGTCAATATATCCATACACATATATATAGATATATCAATATATATTATAAATATATACTAATAATATCTATCAAAAGTAACTGAAATGCAAGTCTTAATCATTTAGATAATTTTTCTCACAAAACTAGCTATGAGATTGAGATATCCCACTGATAATGATAATTCACCAACTGTGTCCTAACCAAAATCTCACATTGAAATTCTTATGCTCAGTCATTAATATCAGGTGGCGGACACCACTGGAATGATTAGATGAAGATAACAGAGTTTTCATGATTACAATTATTGCCCTACTGAAGCTTTCACAGAGAACCATGTGGGTTGACACGAAAGTGGTCCATCACAAAATTATGGTCTACCAGTGTTTTGATTCTGGCTGTAGAACCACCTGGTAAATGAAAATGCATTTCTGTTTTTTATGAGTAAATCATTAAATGGTATTTTCTGAGAGCATCTCCAAGGAAAGATGGTACCAGCTATAGACAATAGATACCAAAGACAAATAACTCTGTATATTCATAGGGACATAAGTATAATCAGTGAAATTTATCATTATATTATCACATATTTGGGTTTAAGAGAAGTGGAGGGTTTCTATTTGACTATTTTTAAAAGGGAGTGTTCCTATAAGGAAACTTAAAAGTTAATTTGTTATTTTATGTTCCCTGTTTTTCTCTGTCCTAAGGCCTAGTTTTGGATGTTTCTTTCTTTAGAAGTAGCATGTAGAAGGGACAAGGAAATGTGTTTTCAGGAAAACTAATCTCCTTTCCTCCAGGTATAGTACATTTAATCACAACCGAATCTGTGGGGAACTGGATATATGGTTTAGCAGTTAAGAACACTTGCTGTTCAAGTGAACCTGGCACTTGCATGTAGCTCACATCTTTCTATAATTCCAGTTCTGGTGGATTCAGCATCCACTTCTAACATCTATGGGTACTAAGAGGGATGGAGTACACAAACATACATACAGCCAAAACACTGATAAATGTAGAGTAAAAATAAGTCTTTATAAACTATTTAGTCAGTCACTGTAAACCATGTTAGTATTTTAAAATTGTCTATTAGTCTCATGACCTGTATTTAGACAAGTAGAAGTCTAGGATATTTTCTGACAATTTTGTTATAAATTAGTTTTTCTATTTATGAAAAAAAAATGACAGTAAGAAATCTAAAAGAGGTGCAGATTTCTTATAACATATTGAGAGGTACATAATGAAAAGATTACCAGTTAATAAAGACAATGTAGATTTTTTTTATATAAATATGTTATATATTTATTCATATATATATATATATGATGAAGATAGTAGAGACTATTCTCTGTATTATAAAGAAAAGGTGAGAAAATAGCATAAAAGGTGATGGGATATTAGTGTCATGGTGTAACTCTGAACCAAATGACACATGAAATAAGTCATTTTCTGAACTTAATAAGTATATAAGCAATGAAACAACTAATATATATATATATATATATATATGAATTTGTGTGAAATATTCTGTTACCAGCAATCAAAAGCAAAAAAAAAAAAAATCTGTCACTGGACTTGTAGAAGGGATAGAAATAGAAAATTAAAAAAAAAAATCAATCAGCCAGTTAGTGGCATGAACTTCGAAGACTCTGTTTCTATGCCAGAATTTGGAAAGTCCTTGATTCGGCCTTGACCAGAGGCAAAGGTTGCCAGAAGGGATGTCTTGGTTCTCATTATCTCTGTTGTCCTAAATGTGCACTCGTATATGGCATATATAAAAGAGATAGTGACTAAAACTGAAAGAAGGGCAATAGAAACATCATTATCAGACCAACTGAGCAGACCAGCTCAATGATTGCAGACCATTCTTCTTCCTGTTCCACATCCCACTTGTTTATTGTCAGTCCTTAAAAAGCCCCTGAACATATAGTGTAATACTAACACACTCATGTGCCCTGTTCCTGTAATGAAGGAACTCTGATATCTTTCTTTTAAGCTTCTGATTCTGAATCCATAATAAAAATCCTTTCTAATCTCATTTTATTATTGTCTATGAATTTCATTCTTCCAATTTCTGAAACAAGAACTAAACAGCCACTGATTTTTGTGAATTAGGTTCCTTGGCCAAGCATACATGAAATAATATTTCATCATCTTTGCTTACAATGAAGTAAAAATAAAGGTTTAATTCATTTTAATTTGTTGTATCAAGGATTTGGGTGATATAAGCTTGTTGAAAATTGTTTCTTTGTGTAACTCTAATCATCATAACATTTTCTGTAAAGAGTTTCAGAAAAAGATCACATGAATATTTACTTATTAGCTACTAAATACTGAGAGCTCAGTGATAACTTCATCTTTTGAAATGAATCTGACAGGACATCTAAATGAGATGATTTCTGCATCATCCTTTAAATTTGAGTATATAGTGTGACTAGATAAAAAAACAAGCATAATACATAATATTTGTACTTTACAAAGAAAGAGTAAACACATTTCTATTTTGCATAAAGTTTAGTACCATTATGTACATTTTAAGAAATAAAAATGTGGAATTTAGCAAACTAATGTAAATGTTGTTGGGCTTACATCCAGAATCTTCAGAAAGCTTCAGAAATCAAATCCAGCCTTCCTGACTCTGAGCACATTATTCTTTCTGCTTTCCCCTAACTTCATGTTTTCACAATGGTATTTTTATGAAATAATTCAGAATGAATCTTTCTGGTGTTATATGCATGATGACAAGTAAAAAGAAGGTTGGAAAATCTTGGAAGCTAGCAAATTCCTGTCCCTACTCAACCAAAGAGTAAAGGTTCAGGAGTATAGGCAGTTTTCAATGGATATAATGTCTTTACTTTTAAATGTCTGAAAATAGACTGCTTCAAATAACTAAAATATTTTATCTATGTAGAAGATTGGATTAAATAACATAAAGATATTAAACAAAACCATAATTATAGTAATATTTTGTGTTGGAATAACTAATATTTTACTTATCCATTCATATTTTCTTCTCTTTTTATTGATGTATTGCTCAACCATGTACTCATAGAAAATATCTCAATTCCAAAGTCATTACTGTAAAATTGAACAGTGTGAGCAGTTTCATTTGCTATTTATTATAAATGATTAGCATTTTACAGAGAAACATTTAGACTTGAAGCCGAATGTAAGTTGCTGCAAGGAAATGTCAAGTAACTAAGAATAACTTGTAAGAGTTGTATTTTCAGATTATATGGATGTACTGTGTGGGGATATATATATGTTTCCATTAGTATAACCAGAGAAGAAGGTAAAATATTTGGAAAAGATATCTTAAAATATCATAATGGTAAATTTATCTCACAGATGAAAAACAAAGACATAGATGTCATTGTAAATGAGGACAATATAATGATTAAAAGAAATTATCAAGTTTGTATTTGTGAAAATGGGTGAAGATAGAAAATGAAAACTTATAAAGTGTATATCTTCACGTAGGGATGTAATCATGCACAAAATGTGGAATCTTTTGCAATTGTAAGGGCTCTGTTGTAAGTGAGCTGTTATAATATAGTTACTACCCTGTTTGTTTGCTTATCCACAGAACTCACCTGTGAGTGAGAGAGAAAGTAGCATGGCTCAGTAAGTGGGCCCCAGGCTGGTCAGTTGACTAGTGGTAGTGTCTCTTTCACTTGGTTCTATAAAACCTTACTCTGTGGTTGAAAATCATCATTGGAACTTGCTTGAGAGGTACAGCTCCACGTATCAAGAGGTGTAGTTCATAGATATATGGGGGAGAAATAATTGACCATGCACCCAGGTCAATTACTTTATGGCTGTATGTATCATCTTAAAGCATAGAGATTCTTTTTGTGGTTGTTTTGTTTTTAAATGGTATAGAGAACTTTTTAAGTGTTTATGCTTTGAGAATGTTGTCGAGTGAGACTTGTATAGCTATAGTCAAGCAAAGGCAGGGTAGATTGATTCACCACACTGACATATGTCTCATGCATTTCATGTGCCATAACCATATGCATGGACAGCTAAGACTAACCAAGTTAACAGAGGAATCCTGGGGCTTCCAATTCTGTTAGCTAAACCTAGTTTGGAACGCTGTTAAAGGCTTGTAGAAGTTGTTGCATGATAAATGTTTCCTTCCTTCCTTTTTTCTTAACCTCCACTTTATTATACATACTCATTTATCATCCTAGCCTCCCAAAGGACTACTCAAGGAGACATCATTGGTGAATAGTCATTTAATACTTTAAATACTGTAAGTATCTGAAAGCTGTCTTTTTTTTTTTTTTTTTTTTTTTTTTACTTACTGAGAGTTGCTGTGGCTCAGCCCTGGCAGCACAGATGTTTCCCAGTCTCTGTTGTCATAATTAGAAAACTCCAGGCCTGCTGCAAGGAAGTGAGTGCTTCACAAGATATAAGTGTATCTGTTTTTGTTTGTTTGTTTGTTGTATTAATTTATTTATTTCTTCAAGATACATCCTGATCACAGCACCATCCCTCCTCCCCACCCAATCCCAACCTTCCATGCTTTTCCCCCTCACCCTCTTCTCCTTCTCCTCAGATGAGGAGAGCCTTCTCACATCAACCCACTGGAGTTCATCAAGTCACAATGGGCTAAGAGCATCCTCTTCCACTGAGGTCAGACAAAGCAATCCTGTTAGAATAAAGTGTTCCACAAACAGGACACAGAGCCATTTCAGAGACAGCCCCTCAGTCCACTTGCTGCAGGATCTGCATGATGACCAAGCTACCTATCAGCTACATGTGTGTAGGGGTCTAAGTCCGTCTATATAGGTTTTTTTTTTTCGTTGGTATTTCAGACTGTAAGTCACCTAAACCTAGGTTGGTTGGTTCTGTAAGTCTTCATGTAGAGTTTTTGTTTCCTCCATATCCCCTATTCTTAGTCCTTCTCTTCTACAAGTTTCCCAGAGCTACACCTAATGTTTGGCTCTTTAATAGGGAATTATGTCAATGTAGGGGATTTCAAGAAAAGAAAGAAAGAAAATGAAAGATTTTTAAATTTTTTTTTTTACATTGAAGAAACCAACTTGAATTCATCTAAACCCAGAAGACTATTGACCATTAGTTTCTGATTCTGAATACAGCCAAAAACATATATAGGAAGTTGCGCAAACTGCCTTGAGGCAACTTGATCTTCTAACCCTTTTCAAGCTCTTTTGAAAAATAAATAGTAAGGGGGGGCCAAGATGGCGGCGACCTACACTGACGCATTTTGAATGTGGGAGAAAAGAGACATAAAAAACACAGAGTTATTGGACACTGTGCAAAAACCGGAGGGGCTAGACCCTCCGGGAACATTCACAGCTCCCAAGGGTCTGTTAAAAGTCCCAGGGTAATTCTCTCCCCCCATCTCAGACACGGAAGCCACTAAATCCAGGATTCAGGAACTCCCATTTGGAGAGGTGCCTGGTAAGATCGACCCCAACTCACAGCAGGCAGAATCAGGGGCCACATGGCGATCGCCCACTAGCCTACTGGGCTCCCCCACCTCAGGAAGAAATTATAGCTATGTAAGAAACTTTGTGGGATAGTGGAAGTCTTAACAAGGAAGAAACAGGGTGCTCGGTGGGTGGTCCACAGCCGCTTGAGCCGCGGAGAATCCAAGAGAGCGGGAAGTCGGCGGGCAGAGCAGTTGGGGAGGGAGGCCAGCACAGGCGGGCGGGGCCAGGGATCTGAGCACCCATGGCTGAGCAGCTAGGGAGGGAGGCCCGCACAGGCAGCAGGCGGGGCTGGGGATCCATGCACCCACGGCCAAGCAGCTGGGGAGGGAGACCCATACTGGAGGCAAGAGGGGCCAGGGATCTGCATACCCGCGGCTGAGCAGCTAGCAAGGGAGGCTCACATGGGTAGCGGGAGGGGCCGGGGCTATGCGCACCCATGGCAAAGCAACTGGGGAGGGAGACCCATACAGGTGGCGGGAGGGGCCAGGGCCCCGTGCACTCACAGCTGAGCAAACAGGGAGGGAACTGGGCACAGGCGGGCGGGGCTGAGAGGCCAGGACTGTTGCGAGAAGCCTAGTGAGAAACCAAAAGTCAGGGGACCATAGCTGTATTCTGGAAAATCCAGACAAATTAGGTGTGGAGCCGGGCCCTGTCAGCCTCCGTGACGACAAACAAAGCCCACAGAATCTGTGCCTGGGCAAACAGGTACATACCATCAGAACCATTACAGGCTGATAACTTAGTTTACAACATAGAGAAGTCTGAATTGGGAGCAGTGAAACAATCCCGGACCATTACTCACTACCTGGGAATAGGCTGCACCAGCTCACAATGATTCAGGCTATTAAAACCACATTGACACTGAGATCCCCCTGTAAGCAATGACAGATAGTCAAGCAATTCAACTCCTTCACCAAAGCATCCCCTGTGGATCCAAGCACAGAAAATGACAAGAACAGACAGCTAAACACATCAATATGGCCAAAGGTCCAAGAAAAAATAGAAATCAAGGAAATATGACTCCAACAAAGCAGAATTATCCTAGCTCATCCAATTCTGATGACCTCACACCAACAGAAACACATGAAAACGATGACAATTCTGCATTATGGAAAGTGATAGAGTCCCTTCAAGAAGAACTTAAATCTATGAAGGAATTCAAAGAAGCCACAATTTTACAAGTCAAAAAAACGAACAACACCATTAAAGAACTCCAAGCGAAGTTGACAGAGCTTGACAGGAAAAGGACAAAGCAATGAAAGATTTTCAGACAAAAACAAGCAAGCTGGAGAAGGAAATGCACAAAACGAACAATACCATACAAGACATGAAAATAGAAATAGAAACAATAAAGAAAACACAGTCAGAGTTAAAAGAGGAAGTGGAGAATCAAGGGAAGAGAACAGGAACTACGGATGTGAGTATCAAAAACAGGATGCAAGAGAGGGAAGACAAGATCTCAAGCATGGAAGATTCGATGGAAGAAATCAGTACAACATCCAAAGAAAATGAGAAGGCTAAAAAATCTCTCACCCACAACATCCAAGAAATCAAGGACTCAAAGAAAAGATGGAACCTAAGAATTATAGGTATAGAGTAAAGAGAAGACTCCCGATTCCAAGGTCCAGGAAATATCTTCAACAAAATCATAGAAGTAAACTTCCCAAACCTGAAAAAAAGTGATGCCAATAAAAATCCAAGAGGCTTACAGAACACCAAACAGATTAGATCAGAAAAGAAACTCCTCTCGCCACATAATAATTGAAACCCCAAATGTACAGAACAAAGAAAGAATATTAAAAGCTGTAAGAGAAAAAGGTCAAGTCACATACAATGGCAGACCCATCAGAATTACACCTGACTTTTCCTCAGAAACTTTAAAAGCTAGAAGGGCCTGGACAGATATCCTACAAGTCCTGAGAGATCATAGGTGCCCAACCAGACAACTATACCCAGCAAAACTCTCTATCAACATAGATGGAGAAAACAAGATATTCCATGACAAAATCAAATTTAAACAATATCTACCCACAAACCCAGCCCTACAGAAAATCATAAAAGGAAAATTAAACCCAGAGAAGAAAACTCCACCCAAGAAAACAAAGGCAATAGAAAACCCCTCAGCAACTAAACCAAAAGAGGCACAGAACCATCACCTATACAAAACTAATGGAAAATAACAACCCCAGGTCACTAATATCCATCAACATCAATGGACTCAACTTCCCAATAAAAAGACATAGGTTTACAGAGTGGATCCGCAAGCAAGAACTGTCCTTTTGCTGCATACAAGACACACATTTCACTACCAAAGATAGACACTACCTCAGAGTAAAGGGCTGGTAAAAGGTTTTCCAAGCAAATGGACCCAGGAAGCAAGCTGGAGTAACCATCCTAATATCAAACAAAACAGACTTCCAACTGAAGTTAATGAAAAAAGACAAAGAAGAACATTATATACTCATTAAAGGGAATATTCATCAAGAGGAAATCTCAATACTGAACATCTATGCCCCAAATACAAAGGCACCTACTTTCGTAAAAGAAACCCTTATAAAACTTAAAGCGCACGTCGATCACAACACATTAGTAGAGGGAGACTTCAACACCCCACTCACAACAATGGACAGATCATCAAGACAGAAACCAAACAGATAAATATTGAGTCTAACAGAGATCATGAAACAAATGGACCTAACAGATATCTACAGAATGTTTCACCCAAACACAAAAGAAAACACCTTTTTCTCAGCACCCCACGGATCTTCTTCAAAATCGACCGCATAGTTGGACACAAAGATAGTCTCAATAGATACAAGAAAATTGAAATAACACCTTATATCTTATCAGACCACCATGGAATAAAGCTGGTCTTCAACAGCAAAAGAATCAACAGAAAGCCCACACACACATGGAAATTGAACAGCTCCTTATTGGATGACCTCTGGGTCAGGGAAGAAATAAAGAAGGAAATCAAAGACTTCTTAAAATCCAACAACAATGAAGAAACAACATACCCAAACCTATGGGATACAATGGAAGCTGTGCTACGAGGAAAGTTCATAGCACTAAGTGCTTTCAAAAAGAAAATTGTGACAGCTCATATTAGTGAATTAACAGATAAGCTTAGTGAATAGGAAAAAAAAGAAGCAAACACTAGCAAGAAGAGCAGAAGGCAGGAAATCATCAAACTTAGGGCTGAAATCAACAACTTAGAATCAAAAAGAACTATACAAAGAATCAATGAAACCAAGAGTTGGTTCTTTGAGAAAATCAACAAAATAGACAGACCCCTAGCCAAATTAACTAAAAGGCAAAGGGAAAGAACACAAATCAACAAAATCAGAAATGAAAAGGGAGAAAAAACAACAGATATTGAGGAGATCCAGAAAATATTCGGGTTCTACTTTAAAAATCTATATTCCACCAAATTTGAAAACCTAAGCGAAATGGACAATTTCCTCGATAAATTACAACTACCAAAACTAAATCAAAATCAGATTAACAGCTTAAAAAGCCCAATAACACCCAAGGAAATAGAAACAGTCATTAATAATATCCCAACCAATAAAGGCCCAGGGCCAGATGGCTTTAGCATGGAATTCTACCGGAACTTCAAAGAGGAACTAACAACATTACTCTTCAAACTCTTCCACCACATAGAAACAGAAAGAACACTGCCAAACTCATTCTATGAGGCCACTGTCATTCTGATTCCTAAACCACACAAGGACCCAATAAAGAAAGAGAACTTCAGACCAATCTCCCTCATGAACATAGATGCAAAAATACTTAATAAATTCTAGCAAACAGAATTCAATAACACATCAAAAGTATCATACATCATGATAAGTAGGCTTCATCCCAGGAATGCAGGGATGGTTCAATATACGAAAGTCTATCAATGTAAGTCACCATATAAACAAGATGAAAGCAAAAAACCACATGATAATCTCTCTAGATGCAGAAAAAGCATTTGACAAAATCCAACACCCCTTCATGCTAAAAGTTCTGGAGAGAACGGGCATACAAGGACCATACCTAGAAATAATAAAGGCAACATAGAGCAAGCCAGTGGCCAACATCAAATTAAAAGGAGAGAAGCTTCAAGCATTTCCTCTAAACTCAGGGACAAGACAAGGATGTCCACTTTCACCATATCTCTTCAATATAGGACTTGAAGTCCTTGCTAGAGCAATAAGACAACTAAAGGAGATCAAAGGGATAAATATGGGAAATGAAGAAGTCAAATTATCCCTATTCGCAGATGATATGTTAGTATACATAAGCGACCCCAAAAACTCCACCAAAGAACTCTTACAGCTGATAAACAACTTCAGCAAGGTGGATAGATACAAAATTAACTCAAAAAAATCAGAAGCCCTTCTTTATACAAAAAACAAATATACCGAGAAAGAAATAAGGGAAACAACCCCCTTCACAATAGCCACAAACAATATAAAATACCTGGGGGTAACTCTAACCAAGCAAGTAAAGGACCTATACAACAAGAACTTCAAGCCCCTGAAGAAAGAAATGGAAGAGGCCTTTAGAAGATGGAAAGATCTCCCATGCTCATGGATAGCTATGTCAACATAATAAAAATGGCTATTCCCCCAAAAGCAATATATAGATTCAATGCAATTCCTATCAAAATACCAACACAATTCTTTATAGACTTAGAAAAAGCTATACTCAACTTCATATGAAACAACAAAAAGCCCAGATTAGCTAAATCAATCCTGTACAATAAAAAAGCATCTGGAGGTATCACCATCCCAGATTTCAAGCTGTACTACAGAGCAATAATAGTAAAAACAGCATGGTACTGGTATAGAAACAGACCAGTGGAACAATGGAATCGAACTGAAGACCCAAACATGTACCCACACACCTATGGCCAACTAATCTTTGACAAAGAAGCCAAAACCGCACAATGGAGGAAGGACAGCATCTTCAACAAATGGTGCTAGTTCAACTGGATGTCCACTTGCAAAAGAATGAAATTAGACCCATAACTATACCTTGTACAAAACTTAAATCCAAGTGGATCAAAGACCTTAACATAAGACTGGCCACACTAAATATACTAGAAGAAAAATAGGAGAAACCCTCGAACTCATTGGCACAGGTGAGAACTTCCTGAACAGAACACTAACAGCTCAGGACCTGAGATCAACAATCAATAAATGGGACCTCATGAAACTGAAAAGCTTCTGTAAGGCAAAAGACACTGTCATACGTACAAAACGGCAACCAACCGACTGGGAGAAAATCTTCACCAACCCCACATCTGATAGAGGGCTATTATCTAAACTCTACAAAGAACACAAGAAACTAAATGCCAAGAAACCAAATAATCCAATCAAAAAGTGGGAGACAGAGCTAAATATAGAATTCACAAAGGAGTAATCCCTAATGGCTGAGAGACACCTGAAGAAATGCTCAACATCCTTAATTATCAGAGAAATGCAACTCAAGACGACCCTGAGATTCCATCTCACACCTGTCAGAATGGCTAAGATAAAGAGCTCAAATGACAGCACATGCTGGCGAGGGTGTGGAGAAAGGGGAACCCTACACCATTGCTGGTGGGAGTGCATGCTTGTGCAACCACTATTGATGTCTGTCTGGCGATATCTTAGAAATCTAGGAATAACCTTGCCTCAGGACCCAGCCATACCACTTCTGGGTATACACCCAAAGGACCTCTCACGGAGACATAGGGAAGTCTCCTCATCTATGTTCATAGCAGCCTTATTTGTAATAGCTAGAAACTGGAAACAACCCAGATGTCCCTCAACTGAAGAATGGATTAAAAAACTGTGGTACATCTATACAATGGAAAATTACTCAGATTTCAGAAACAATGAAATCATGCAATTTGCAACCAAATGGATGGATCTAGAGAAGCTCATCCTGAGTGAGCTAACTCAGACTCAGAAGAATGCACATGGCATCTATTCACTTATAGTAGGATTCTAGCTTTATCGTACAGTATATCTGTACTACAACCAAAACACCAAAAGGAACATGGAAATAAACTTTTTTTTCTTTTTCTTTTTCCTTTTCCTTTTTTTCTTTTCCTTTTTCCTTTTCCTTTTTCTTTTTCCTCTCTTTTTTGTTGTTGTTCTTTGTTTTTGTGGGTTTGTGTGTTTGTTGGTCTTTTTTTAGGTTTCCCCCCGTAGCAAGGAGACACCTTTCACTGGCAGTACTGCCTTGCAGGCCCCAGGTGAATGAAGAGGCTCTTGGCCCTCATATGACCTCTGATCTCAGGTGAGAGACTGTTATGCAGGGACACTCCACCCCAAAGGAACAAGACAGAAGGGTCAGGGGTTAGAGCATGGGAGGGTGGGTCTGGGAAGCGGGAAAAGAGGACAATATGATAAGGATGTAACCTGAAGCAACAAACAAATAAATTTATTAATTAAAAAAAAGCAGGTAACAATGTTAAAACACTGTAAATAAAATAAAGGACACAGCCGCTCAACCTGGTTTTATAAACCTCCAAGTGTCAAAAAAATGTAGAGCTAAGGTAAAATACATGAGAAATGTGGTGTTAACGCATGCCTTTAAATTCAGCAGAAACGAGAGGAGCACCATAGAGTTAGTAGTCTTATAAATTCTGGAGTTACATGGAACAGGGTTGTGAGGGTGCACACCCTTAATCCCATCATGCAAGAAGAGTACACCTTTAATCCCAACACACTAGAGACAGAAACAGGCAGATCTCAGAGCTCAAGGTCAGCCTGATACAAAACAAACTCTAAATAGAGAAAAACTTCGATCCAGGAGTGGTGGAACACATCTTTAATCCCTTCAGATGGGAAAGATGGGAACCACAGTTCTCTGATCCCAATAATTAGAATGCAGAGTCACACACATAGGATTTGGAAAGACCTAAGTTTAAAAGCTACTTACAAAAGGCCTACTCAATACAAACAAATTGTCCTTTGAGATCTCAAAATATATACACTACAGCTGGTTTAGCTCCAAAATAACAAAATAATTTTCTTTTTTAACCCAGATTGAAAGATAACACTTTATATATTGTCAAAAAAACAAATTTGCTTCAGGAGAAATATTACCTATCCCCCCCCCCCAAAAAAAAATAGGGTAATTGTCCCAGAGTTAGGATTAGGGCAGGGCTCTGTTCTTATCTTTTCAGGAGAATCAAGCATCCATTCAAGGAACCCAGGGACAACTGGACAATGGAAACCTCAGCAGAAAACAGAGTCAGACACCAAAGAAGACGAGTGACCCAGTTGATTCAGCCTGACAGACTCCCTCAATAGCTGTCTCCATCAAAAGCCTACAACCACAACAATTCAATATCGCTAAGACCGTTCGGCTCTACACAATGCCTCAGCCAGAACCTCAGTAAAGCCTGCAAGATCAGCTTCTGCCTACAAACTTCTTAGGACATCTAAACAGCTGAGAACAGAAAGACTGAACATAAAAGGATTGTATTAACATTTTTAACCATTTTTCCATTTTGGTTCAGGCCCCAAACAGGTTTACTATGACCCAAATCAGCAGGAAGTCATTTTAAGAGAGCGATGTCCCATGCCCAGAGGGTGGGGAGGGTGTTTCTCTGCCCCCCCTTTTTGGTTATTTGAAGGATAACTGAATACTCTGTTATTTAGGGGAAGAGATTACAAGCTGTTAAATGGCCCTGTTTAATGAGTTTTGGAGGTTAGACCCAGGGACTTCCTACTTTTCCTTTTCTGTATCCTTCTTTCTCTCCTATGTAGGAGTGCATGGACTTGAGAAAAATGAGACATAGACATAGCACAGGAAGGACCAAGAAGAAGGGACAGATTATTGAATATGCCCTTATACCTTTGTATATTGATACAAAATTAGTAGTATATTTGGCTAAAGTGGTATTGACCATTGTTTATTGTGCAAAAATAAGATTGTATTGGACTACATAGGTATTGATCTTTGTATATTGATACTAAATTAAGATTATAGTTGGCCACAATGGTATTGACCCTTGTATATGGACGTAATATTAAGATTGTATTGGGCTCCATAGGCATTGATCTTTGTATATTGATACAAAATTAAGATTATAGTTGGCCACAATGGTATTGACCCTTGTATATGGACGTAATATTGAGATTGTATTTGGCTACATAGGTATTGATCTTTGTATATTGATACAAAATTAAAGGTAACGCTTCCTAATGGTATTGTACCTAGAGATACTTAAAATTGAAATGTGAAGCTCTGGCCTCATGATATCAACCGTCTAAAACTGTTTAGGATAGTTAATAAAAACAAACTCCTAGTCATGCAAGCCTTTCACTTTGTTAGCTACTATGACAGTCTATCACAGATATCCTCTAAGCTACTCAGTTATCAAGTTGTTAAGAGACAAGCAACATTTGCTTATCTAAATACAAGAGATGGATAGGGCATCTTCAAATACCCCAAGAGATCTGCAGAATATGGCATTCAAAGATGTTGTCTTAAATTAAGATTTTTTTTGATATTGAGACATATCAGCTCCTGACAGAACCCCCTATTTTACTCCAAGTAGAAGATAAGCATCGAAGAATCTCCAGTGTGAGATGGTTGAATTAGTGGCAAGCCTATCTCTTGGGATGAAAAACCCCTTGCTTCATCTGAAGACAGACTACTGTCCAAAAAGGACAAAACTTGGTAGCAGGGAAGTCGACAGCCTAGCTCTGCCAAGACAGGGTAGGTAAGTCCTTCATAATTCCTGCTCTACAATAAATGTCTGTCAGAGAAACAGGACCAAAAGGCTGAAGACTGATGCTGGAATGTATGGAGAGAAAATGGGAACTGTCCAGGCAGTCACTGGTTTGTCATTTCTTAGTATTGGAAGCTGAAGGCCCTTCACTTCCTATATAATCAGATATATTTATCCCTCTCAGGTCTCTGAGGTGGTTGAAGAATAGACAGCTAGAGTCTCATAGTTAAATTTTGAGTTGTTTAGGAATCATGAAGGCATTATAGATCTAAGAAGATGGTTATAATAGTAATGCAAGTTAGTATGAAAGCTAAGTCAGTTATAGAACTTTAAACTCATGGAGATGGTTAGATGGTAGAATGTTAAAGTCAGGGGCCAAATATGTATGAACTGGACATTGGGAAGGTATACTGGGCCATTTAACTCTCATAAATGTGGCATATTTATTTCTGCTGTTTTGTATAGTATTTACTGTTATATGAGAAGGAACCATATGTTGTACTGAAAGGAGAAGCTGTTGGGGGGAAGAGGGTGGAAGGGTGGAACAGGAAGGGGGAATAGGGAAGGGTTTGTGACTGAGATGTAACTTGAAGAAAAAATAAAGTATTTAATAAAAAAAAGATGGTCTTAAAGAAGGCCATCTAAATGTTTTAACCCACTACATCTCAATTTGTACCCTCCTACACTACAACTTTTTCTCAGCTTTAGTACATTTGTTTCTTCAAAAATATTCCTTATGTTTAATACTAAACCAATATTTGCAAATTTACTCATAAAATGGAGGATATTTTAGGCATCTAGAAAGCAAGTCTGAACAAAAATTTTGTGAGTGTTCTTCTGCGTGTAATTTTGATCGTGTGTATTGTGTCTCTATGTGTATAATGTAAGCATCTGTCCATTATATGTGTTCATGAACAAGTGCATGTTTGTTTGTTTATGTACATATGTGTGGGGCACATGGGCTAAGCAACTGGGAAAACAGGCATGGAGCTGGGTTGAGGACAGAGACATGTCCAAACCTGGAAAATCTCAATCTTGAGACTGAAAATCTAAAACCAGTAAGGATCGTTCCATCCATGTTCTGAGCCTGCAACCCAGAACCCCATAATTCTTAAGATAGTCATGTATCCTAGCACCTGGAATGCATCTCCATGTAAATGATGTACCTCAATACCTTAAGCCCCTAGCAATAAGGGAAATCCACTCTGAAAATCCCTTCCCATTTCACAATGTTCATATAGCCCTTGTTCACTCTGGAATAAGCACACAAGCTGTTTCACTGGATATTGCCTACGAGAGCTGTTTTTCTTATTATTGCCTGAGAGAACTGTTTTACTATTGTCTAAGAGATGTAATACTAAGTTCCTTGGAGAAGCCACCCCTCCCCTGCCCACTCCCAGTGAGGACCTGGATCTTGCAGACCCTACCAGTTCTCAAACTCCCCTTCTTCCTTCTCATCCCAGGATGCAGCAGCACCTAGAAAACCCAAAGTAAGAAGCAGAATACAAAATCACACATATCAAAGCTTGTGTGTTTGCATGCATCTTCATTTGTCTTTAGAAGAAATTATTTGCTGGCAATAAAGATGATCAGGTTAAAGATAAGAAAAGAAATGTTAAAATATTAAAATGTTGAATTTAACATTCCTGATAAATTAAAGTTTTTAGTATTCTCAAATTCAATGAAAGATTACTGTGGCACATATTTAATAAATTCTAGGAACAATGAGATGCCAATATCTGGTGTTAGATGATGTGTATGTAGCATAGCTTTAAATCACCTATCTGTTTCATTTTTAGCCAATGAAAAGTCTTTCTTTAGTTGCCAATGTTGTTGTTGTTGTTGTGTGTGTGTATGTGTGTTACAATAAAACTTTATTTATATACACAGGAGGGGGGACAGGTTGCTAGTACATATAGTTTGTTAGATGCTAGCCTGAATGTCTCAACATTTTTTTAATTAATTTTTTTATTTCTTCAAGTTACATCTCAATGACAATCCCCTCACTACTCCCCCTCCAGTCCCCCTCCCCCCTCAACCCCCCATCCACTTCCTCTTTTTTTTTTTTTTTTAAGTTTCAGGTAAAAAGTCTAACATCCACATCCCAGTGCAGCGATGCCATGCTTTTTCTGGTCAATATCTGTCAGAGATACTGGGCCAAAAGGAAGAAGACAGATGCTCTAATGTATGGAGAGAAATTGGGGACAGTCCAGGCAGCCAGTTGTCTGTCATTTCTTAGTTTTGGAAGCTTCTGTGTCTGCACTTTCTGTATATTCAGATATATTTATCCTTCTCTGATCTCTGTTGTGGCTAAGACTGGATAGTTATAGTCTCAAAGTTAAATTTTAAGTTGTTTAGGAATTAAAAGGATGTTCTAGGTCTAAGAAGATGTCTTTAAGTTGGTAATGCAAGTTAGGATGGGAAATGCATTAGGTATAGAACTTTAAACTTATTGAGATAGATAGATAAAAGAATATTAATATCAGTTGCCAAATATGTATGGACTGGACATTGGAAATGTATGTTATACCTTAAAATTTTCATAATTGTGGCCTAATTATTGCATGTGTTTCTCACCACTCTGTCCTGCCAATGTTAAAGAGCAATAAAACTACTAAAATTTTCATGTTTTGGCATAGGAGACATTTCAGATAATTTTGGATTCTGATTCTATTTTCTATCAAATTGAAAATTGTAAATTTCTTCTATCATCTTCTTTCCACCTGCCTAAGTCTTTCATTTTCATTGATATTTTAAGTCTTTATAAGTTCTTTTGTTTTTGCTTGGTTTTGGTTTGTCTTTTTCATTTTTAATTTTTTTTTTATTTCTTCAAGTTACATCTCAATCGCAGACTCCTCCCTATTCCCCCCTCCAGTCCCACCTTCCCACACTCAACCGCCCATCCTCTTCCCTTTTTTTTTAAGTTTAAGGTATAGCTTATTTCCCACTACAGTTTCCCCTTTCAGTCCAAAAAATGGCTCTTTCTCTTATAATAAAAAATACAATACAAAACAACAGAGGTAATTAGCTACAGTTATGAGGGTTATATGGCTTAGCGTACATTCCCAATGTCCAGTCCATATATATTTGGCACCTGATTTAACATTCTACTATCTAACCATCTCCATGAGTTTAAAGTTCTATTTCTAACTCAACTTTCATACTAACTTGCAACACAATTTTAAAAGCATCTTCTTAGATCTATAACACTCTCTTGACTCCTAAACAACTCAAAATTTAATTATGAGACTCTAGCTATCTGTTCTTCAACCACCTCAGAGACCTGAGAGGGATAAATATATCTGATTTTATAGGAAGTACAGGGCCTGCAGCTTCCAAAACTAAGAAATAACATACCAGTGGCTTCCTGGACAATTCCCATTTTCTCTCCATACATTACAGCATCGATCTTCAGTCGTTTGGCCCTGTTTCTCTGACAGACATTGATTGTAGAGCAGGGGTTATGAAGGACTTGCCTACCCTGTCTTGGCAGAACTAGGCTGTTGACTTACCTGCTTCCAAGTTTTGTCCTTTTTGGACAGCATTCTGTCTACAGTTGGAGCAAGGGGCTTTTCCTACGAAGAGATAGGCTTGCAACTAATTCAATCATCTCCCACTGGAGATTCTTCGATGCTCATCTTCTACTTGGGGTAGAATAGGGGGTGCTGTCAGGAGTTGATATGTCTCAATATAAAAAAAAATCTAAAGTTACGAAAACAACTTTGTATGCCATATTCTGCAGATCTCTTGAGGTTTTTGAAGATGCCCTATCTATCTCTTATATTAGGATAGGCAGATGTTGCTTGTCTCTTAGCAGCTTTATTTCTGATTAGCTTAGAAAATAACTATAATAGACTGTCATAGTACCTAACAAAATGACCAGCTTGCATAACTATTAGTTTGCATTTCTTAATTATCCTAAACAGTTTATGAGAATTAGTAGTAAAAGGCCGAAGCATCACATTTCATTTTTTTTCTTTACCTCCTAACCCTTCCATTCCATTTCTCTGGGGTCGGGTGTCCTTATATAACAGTCCCTCATCTCAGTTGAGAGGTCGTATGAAGGCCAAGAGACTCCTCATTCATTGGGGGTCTACAAGGCAGTACCACCAGTGAAAAGTGTCTCATTGCCCAGGAGAGAAAACTAAAAAACAAACAAACAAATAAGCAGACAAACAGATAAAAAAGAATAAAAAATAGAAAAAATATTTTAAAAAATATAAAAAATAAATAAGCAAATAAAAATAAAAAATAAAAAGTCTATGTCCAAGTTCCCTTTGGTGTGTTAATTGTAGTATCGATACCTTCTACTATATAGCTAAAATCCTACTATAAGTGAATAGATGCCATATGCATCCTTCTGAGTCTGGGTTAGCTAACTCAGGATGAGCTTTTCTAGTTCCATCCATTTGGTTGCAAATTGCATAATTTCATTTTTCCTGATAGCTGAATAATATTCCATTGTGTAGATGTACCACAGTTTTTTAACCCATTCTTCGGTTGAGGGACATCTGGGTTGTTTCCAGTTTCTAGCTATTACAAATAAGGCTGCTGTAAACATAGATGAGGAACCAAATAATCCAATCAAAAAATGGGGGACAGAGCTAAATAGAGTATTCACAAAGGAGGAATCCCTAATGGCTGAGAGACACTTGAAGAAATGCTCAACATCCTTAATCACCAGAGAAATGCAACTCAAGATGACTCTGAGATTCCATCTCACTCCTGTCAGAATGGCTAAGATAAAGAGCTCAAATGACAGCACATGCTGGCGAGGGTGTGGAGAAAAGGGAACCTCCTCCATTGCTGGTGGGAGTGCAGGCTTTGTGCAACCACTATGGAGGTCAGTCTGGCGATATCTTAGAAACTTGGAATAGCTTTGCCTCAGGACCCAGCCATACCACTTCTGGGTATACACCCAAATGTCTTTTTCATTTTTTAAGCTGGATGGGATATTCTTAAAGCAAGTTTTATCAATGTTAAATAGTTGTATCTCAAATGCTAATTCTAGTCAGAAATTCAATATTAAATGTTTACAAATAAACCAATATCATTTCATGTAATAATTTCTTCTATGTTTATTTATTTTTTGATTTTTCAAGACAAGTTTTCATTCTGTAGCTCTGGCTGTCAAGGGACTGATTCTGTAGACCAGGTTAACTTCGAACTGATAGCGATCTGCATGCAACTGCCTTCCAAGTGCTAGGAATAAAGACATGCACCACCAGCAACAAGTTTTTAAAATTTTTTAATCATGTCTAATTTAACTTTTAATAAGTGTCCACGTGTCAGTTTGTGCATTGTATATGTGCGCCTAAGAAAGTCAGAAGCAGGTGTCAGGTACACTGGAGCTAAAGTCACAGGCAGCTGTGATTATCTCAGGGTGGGTGTGGAAGCACAATTCTGGTCCTCTCTAAGAACCATAGGTACTCTTCACTGCAGAGTCATCCTTTCATCCCATATAAACAGCTTCAACACAATATACAATCATTGCCAATGTGTTTATAAATAAGATGTGATTGAATATATAAGTTTTTGTTTATTTGATACGCTTTATTCTAGGAGAAAATGTGAAGCCTCAGGAACATCTTTGGTGGCTTCCTGAAACCTGACTTTTGAGTCAACTAGCAATGCAATAGAATATTTCCTCATGATTATTATTGTAGCTTGCTACTGCACTCTCAGAAGATGGTTTTGTACCAAGCTACCATGTCAGATAAAGTTCATGCAGAGAAGCCATGATCCTGTGTTAAATGGCAATGCTCAGACCCAGAAATTAACTGTGCTTTCAGCACAGGACTCCTGTAACTGGTCATCTTTGCTTGAAGGTTCCTTGACTTTGTTGTCAAAGCATACTCAGAGCTGTACTTCAGTGGTGAGATTGGTCTATATAAAATCTCCTTCACCACTCCCTTCACAGGTACCTTGCATGTGTTAAGTTTACTATGCCTCACTCCTGCTGGCTATACATTTTTCACTGGTACAATCTTAAAAGAAGGTTAAAATGTGTGTTGATCCTGTCACATGCTTCTCAGAGGACACAGATTGAATGTCTTCTAAAGACTTTTAGTTTTGACTTTTGCTTCTGTCATAACTAGTCACTGATATCTCTGGTCTGTTCATTTCTCTCATTCAATTGCCTCCCAATGGCTACCTGTAATGTGACCAAACAATTCGCCAAATAGTCCTTTTACCTCAATGTGTCCCCCATGCTTTCTGGATGTCAAAAAAAAATTATCTGATCATCTGAGGACACCTTCTCAGTTGTGTCCCAAGTCGCTCCCATCTTAACTTTGAAATGACGTTCTTTTTAGAGGGTCTGAAGTTCTCGACCAGCAAATAACATGCTGGCTTTGTTTTTCTACTTAAATTCACAAGTCATTTGTTTTTTTCTATTCTGTATTTATAGTACAGACAGCTCACCCTTTACCTTATTTAAAAAATAGTTTCTTACTTAGTGTTTACAAGCCAAGGGTTTTTGTTTCTTCTCCATCTATGTCCTGTCTTTCTAGCGCCTTAATTTCTATGAAAAATCCTTTGGATTCAGTGATTAACTTTACTTATCAACCTTATTCACATTTTGCTATGAATGCTAAGATTTTTTTTTCTGTAACTATAAATGTCCTTATGAATGATCAGACCAATACTTTGTTTTCAGTTTTATTTTTAGCTTTTATCATCATAAATCATTAACAACATTTCTTCTTTCTTTCCCTCATACTGAGACGTAATTCCCACAAACTACTTTTGGACAGTTAGCATCATTAAATTCTCCCCTTGAGGAGGATAGATGGCTTAGTCAGCAAGTCCATGCTTTAAAATTAGGAAGAACAGAGTTCAGATCCCAAGTACCCAAGTAAAACCCACGAATGATGACTTAAAAAAAGAGTTTCATAATTATAGTGTGTTGGATCACTAACACATATCCTTATTGTCATCCTCCCAACACACACGAACCCACCTACTTGCCCTATGGGAAAATAACACTTGAATTTCTGTGACATTGAGGGCATTCATAATTAGATCATCACTTTACATGGTGATGTCAACTTGTGTGTTTTATTTTTTTTACTAATACCTCTGTCAAGATTCTACAGGCCTACAGTAAAGCAGGAACAGGACCTTTAAAAAGTAAAAAAAAAAAAAAAAAAACAATCATCTTGTTCCACTTTTCAAGAGATAAAAGGTTGGAGAGAGAATCTTCCAGTGCCATAAACAATGCTTTTATGTAGACTTAAAGTGTTTCATAATTAACCCATTATAATAATTAATAATTTATTTTAAAATGGAGTAATCAAAAGCAAATATTTATTGTATGTTTATATATTAAATTGTTTATAATTATATTCAATTTACATTTAATTATAATTACAAAAATTAGGCATTGATAAACTTAAAGTTGTAGCCACTTCAATATTTTACTGATACTAATATTATTTTAGAAACACACCTTCACTATTAAATATGTATGAATTAGTTCATATATTCTACCAATACATCATCAAAACGCAGAAAGGTAAAACATTAAAATCACTTCAGAATAAACAACAATTAGGGAGTAGCATCAAAATTATCAAAAAACATTTATTTTACTCAATAAGCTATGTCACTGATAATAACTAAATTTATATATCACCAAATACATGGATATGGGACTTGTATATAAACTTGTACTTTTGATATTTTTTCCTAAAGTTCTACTCTTCCTTTAATTTTACAATATCAGCAAATAAAATTTATTCAAATTTTCTAACTATATGTATTTGTTTCCACCTTTACATGCCATTATGTAAAATAGTTGTAAGGCATTAAATTTGTGATATGTGTCACATCTGGTGGACCCCTTCCATATTCATGGACTGTTCTCCAACAGCCAGTTTGTCTTGAGGTAATTTGATTCCCACAGGCAACTGATTTTATCTGTAATCATTTTTCATTGTTATGACTCACGAAACTGCAACTGGAATCCAATGGAGCGGCTCCAGGGATTTTGCCAATCAAACGGCAACACTTAGGGTACCTGCTTTTCTAACAGAACTAAATCTTGTCACAGTGATGAGGTTAGGAATCCTCATCATCTGCCCCCTTACTGTGGTGTCTTTTTGCTCCCATTCTTATTCTTTTCAAACTTACTCTTTAGGAAAAGTGAAATACACTTTAATAAATGTGAAAAATATTGCATTCTTTTATTTTTTTGACATAGTTAAAGACATTTACTTTATTGATTCACGAGGAAACCAAACCTAAATAAAACATTCCTTCTTAGTGTGAATTCCCAGGAATTCAACTGACAGTTAATTCTCTCTCGGAGCCACTTACTTCAATGAAGTGTTTCTGAAGACCTTTTTGATAATGATCTCACAGCACCATATCTCTAAGATTACATGCCACGGTAATTCCCCTGCCTTTTCATGCACACAGACAAGCAAACACAGACAATTTTCCAATTTCGGAAGGGATAGGTGTTACAAATTCCAGCAAAGGTGGACACACGGAAAGAAAGAGTTACTAACCTGGTGTCACAAATGAATTTCCTTTTTAATCTCCTTTAGTTCAAAGAACACACCTTTGCTTTGGACAAATACTGGAGCTCCAAAACTCCACAGAAGCAAAAGCGTTGGTTTCTTTCGCATTTACATTTGCAATTTTTTTTCCTTTATTTTTTATTCAAGTTACATCTCAATCGCAGTTCCCTCCCTATTCTCCCCTCCAGTCCCCCCTCCCACCCTCATCCCCCATCCTCTTCCCTTTTTTTTTTCTTTTAAGTTTAGGTATATCTTATTTCCCCCTACAGTTTTCCCTTTCAGTCCAACAAATGGCTCTTTCTCTTAAAATATTGTATCCTTACCTACATTTAAAATTAAGGTAAGTTTCCTACTATAACATAAACTTTGTCTTTTTGTCACAATCATCTGTCCATGGTCAGGCACATTTGTCTCATTTATACACCATTTCCTAGACCAGCTAAGACAGGTTGTCTGTGTTCTTCATTGTAAACTGGGGATCAATTTAAATGTTGCCTTACTTAATCATGATATCAAAATTTCAGTACTGTCTTTTGGGAAACAGGCAACCTTAGAAATTTTAACCTCCTTATTGATTGTAGTCATACCGTTTTTTCTTCATAACACTGGATTTTGCATGTTAATTTGCTATTTTTTTAATATTTCACATAATAAATTAGAGCCTCAATGAAAACAGTAATCATTACCCAATAATCCAAAGCAATATTTGCCTTATAGATGATTTTAATTGGTGGAAATGTATGTTTGAATGAGAAAAATATGACAACTCTATTTCACTGCATTTGCTCCCTAACTTTTCATTTATCAATATCAATCTAGTATATATTTTGTGTGACGTTTGTCAATGTATCTATATTTTTATGAGGAACTTCCAGTCATGTTCTTGTTGTTACCCAAGCTAATTTTTGAGTTGCATTTTAGAAATTCCTTAACATTGCTAATAACTAGGTAAGATTTGCGTTTTCCAATGGTTTCATGGTGAATATGACTATGCTTACATTACACTTAAAATATATATTCTAAAATATTTAAGTAGGAATAACATCCAGGTAGAAGTTTCTGTTGATTGTGGTGCTTTATAAGTGACATTAGATGTATATTGTCTATGTTTTGACATAGAAAGGAGAAAATGCTGTTATTTTGACCACTGGAGACTGGGTATAATAATCTAAATAAATGCTAAACAACTAAAGATGAGGGAAGCTACAAGAACTTTACACCTTTCTTATATGATTGAGGATGAAGATACACACATATGCAAAATAAATTATCTCAGATGGGCAAAAAAATAATCTTAACATTTTAAATTGAAGCAGAAAGCCTCAAACTTTGGTTCACTACAGTTTACCAGTCATTTTCTAATCTATAGGACACTTAGGAACTGAACAAAAAATTGTTGCTGTTGGTAGATCAACCATATTCGAGCTCACTCTCATCTGCACCATTGAGAGGTGAGGTACAATTTTATATATTCTAATCTCTGTAAGGTCTTTCTCTGTTTCGAAACATGGAATAGGCTGGCATGATGTTATGATTCATATGTGAACACAATACTCGGTTCACTTTTACTTCTTGTCTTTGGATCACCTGCTCATGGAGTGTAGTCACCTAGTAAGATGGGAAACTCTGATACTTCCATATTGTAAGATGTAAACCATGTTGACATGCTCTGAGTGGGAATTGTCTTATATAAAGAAGTTAATAAGAAGCCTATCCACACATGGGAATAGGGGAATAGCAGCTATCGGAGGTGAATGCCCACTCCTAAATACTTCAGCTGGTGGTGTGCAACTCAAGGCAAACTATCTTATTGATGCTTTGGTAATTTCATATCCTCAACATTATAAAGAATCACTAAATTGATTGTTTTCAATCACAAAGAATAAGACAATTTTCTTATACTGTGATAAATGATGAAATAATTAGAAAATGTTCAATTAATTTCAGAGATACTTTTCTCCTACAGATTTATTTTTTTCTATCCTACAGCTCTCTCTTTAAAAATTCCAGTTGTAACCAATCAACTTGGAGATATTTTCATTGTAAGTGCTTCCATTTCTGTAAAATAGAGATTGTTTACATTGTCAATGCAAATTAAGTGTATACTTGTAGCATGCAGATAAAGAGAATGACTGTTTTAAAGTGTTTTATGATTTTTAGGTGCAGAAAAAGAAGAAAATGTGATAAACAAACTCATATTGTATTTCGAAGTGAATTTTAAACAAAGCTAATTTTACCCATAACAGTTGTTCCAAAAAGAGTCTATTTAAAGAGTTTGTGTGCTTAGCAAGAACCTCTCCTCCATAAGCATTTCCAGTAAAATATGCAGTTATAGTCATGCTTAATCAAACGATATTATCAGCAATATGTGCTGTGGTATCTTGTAAAATAAATAAAATACTACTTTAAACTATTAATTTTGAAAATGGCTAAAGAAACAGTTACTTCTAAGTGAAGACTGAAAAAAATAATTTGAATTTCTAAATGGCTATTACAAATATAGCTGCTATGAACATCTTTGAGGTGATGTCCTTACGGTTTAGTGGGGCATCTTTTGCTTATATGCCAAGAAGTGGTATATGGCTGGGTCTTCAGGTAGAGTTATTACCAATTTTCTAAGATATCACCAGATTGATATCCAAAGTGGTTGTACAAGTTTGGACACCTACAAGTGATAGAGGAGTGTTCCTCTTTCCCCACATCCTCACCAGTATATGCTATTTCTTGAGTTTTGGATCTCAGCAATTCTGATGGTGGTGAGATGGAATCTCGGAGTACTTTTGAGTTGCATTTCCCTGATGACTAAGGATGTTGAACATTTCTTCAAGTGCTTATTGGTCATTAGAGATTCATTGTTTGTGAATTCTCTACTTAACCTGTATCTGATGTTTTGATTGAATTGTTTGGTCTGTTGGTGTTTAATTTCATTAGTTTCCTTATATATTTTGGATATTAGCCCTCTCTCCAAAGTGGGGTTGGTGAATATTTTTTCACAAGAATATCTGTAGGTTGCCGTTTTGTCCTAGTGGCAGTGTCCTTTGCCTTACAGAAGATTTTCAGTTTCATATGGTCCCATTTATTGATTGTTGGTCTTACAGCCTAAGCTATTGGTGTTCTGTTCAGGAAGTTGTCTCCGTTGCCAATGAGTTCAAGGCTTTCCCCCACTTTTTCTTCTATTAGATTAAGTGTGTCTGGTTTTATGTTGAGGTTTTGATCCACTTGGACGTAAGTTTTTTGCAGGGTGATAAATATTAGTATATTTGCATTCTTCTTCATGTTGACATCCAGCTATCCCAGCACCACGTGTTGATGCTTTCCTTTTTCAATTGTACAATTTTGGTCTTTGTCAAAATTTAAGTGACTGTAGGTGTGTGGGTTTATTTTTACATCTACGATTTGAGTCCATTGATCAACTAGCTTGTTTCTATGCCAGTAAGATGCTTTTTTATTACTATTGCTCTGTAGTACAGCTTGAAATGAGGGATGATGACACCTCCATATATTCTTTTGTTGTGCAGGATTGATTTAGCTATTCTAGATTTTTTTGTTTATCCATATGGAATTGAAAATTGTTCTTTCAAGGTCTGTAAAGAATTGTGTTGGTATTTTGTTAGGAATTGCATTGAATCTGTGTATTGCTTTAGGTAGAATTGCCATTTTTATTATGTTGAATTTCTAAATAGGCATGTCAATTAAAATCTTAGCAAGGAAAAAATGTTTGAATATAAGCAAGAGTTTTTACTAAAACTCTTTGCAATATTTGGTTGTGTCCTTTTCACTTTATATAAGCCTTCTATAACACAGTTAAATATAGAGATGGGTTGCCTGTATGCAAAAGAAAAAAGAAAAATAAGAAAAAAGCAGCAATATCATCTAACATATAAGACTGATGTTATGACATTAACATCATATATAGCTATAGACGGAGAGGATGCATTAGCATTGGTACACTAGCTTTCTCTCTGAGTGTCTATAATGTATGTCTATTCTGGAAGACATGCATAGCTTAGCTGTAGCTATGTTATCCAAATTTATTCCTTTGGAGGAGGAAAAAGAACTTTTGCTATCATCAGAGAAGCATGATCAAGAGGCAAAGCTCTTTAATGTATGAAAGGAGATCATTTTTTGATTTGTCCATGGGAAGCCCTAACAAGAACACTGGCATTGTGAAACTGAGACTCCTAGGAGTCATTTCATATCACTCTAACTCAAACAGAAGTTGTTATTACAGTTTGAGGGTTACCACTGCAGGTCCAGGTACTAAATGACAAGGAAAATGTCAATAGGACAATCTCAACTGTGTTTTAAAAAATATGATTAAAATGCCATGCCCAGGAAAAAGTCTAAACTTCATACTCTGTGATATATAGTCAGATTTTGTTTATACTGCAAATAGAAATATAGTTATTCGCAGAGAGGTGTCAGGTCTTCAGTTGCAAATCATCTCCAAAGTTAGGACATGGGAATTTTGACGTTGGCAGGATTTATTTAGAGATTTTTGAATGAGAGATGAGTTGCCCTCATCAAGATCTCTTTGTAGGAGGCTGTCTTGGTAAATAGCAATCAAAAGTACCACTTCTCCACACATATTAGGTCATTGATCTGACATTAATCAGTCATCCCATGTCTCCAACTTCCATGCTATCTATAAATTTCAAAACTTCATGGTAAATAGAAAATGCAATGAAGTTAATGTCTGTATCTTCCTTTAATGTCTTATAACTACTTTCTTGGGTGGATTTAAGCAATATTTTCTGGGAGCCATGGGAAGAAAGGAAATTGGGGCTGTTTATGTAAGTATATTCTCTGTGAAAAATGTGGGCACTTTATTATTGAGAATTTGTTAATTATATATTTTTCAAAAACCCACTCATAATACAGAAAAGAAGCCTTTTTTCCTGGTTTAAAAAAAATGAATAGAAAAGGAAACAAGTGTTCATGATTCTTCATTTTTTAATGTTTATTTATTATTTCAAGTTACATGTCTAACACAGTCTCCTCCCTCCATGCCTCTCTATCCACCCTCCCACTCCCTCTCCTTTCTTCCACCTACCCTATTACTCCAGTGTGGGGTGTCATACATATCAGCCTCCTTCAGATCTGTGGTCATATGAGAGCTAAGAGCTTCCTCTTACACTGGGGGTCTACATGGCAACTCCACTACAGTAAAGAGTCACAAAGTCTATGTTCCTGTTCCTTTTGGTCTGTTGGATGTAGGATAGTTATCCTGTACTATATGGCTAAACCCAGTTATAAGTGAATAGATGCCATGTGCATCTTTCTGGATCTGGGTTAGCTCACTCAGTACAAGCTTTTTAGTTCCATCCATTTGGAAGCCAATTGCATTATTCCCTTTTTCCTGATGGCTGAGTAGTACTCCATTGCACAAATGTACCACAGCTTTTTAAATCCTTCTTGGTTGTGTCTAGTTTCTAGCTATTACACATAAAGCTGCCATGAACATAGTTGAGGACATGTCCTTGTGGTTTGGTGAGGAATCAGTTGGATATATACCCAGGAGTGGTATGACTGGGTCATGAGGTAGAGCTATTCCAAGTTTTTAAAGATATTGCCAGACTGATTTCCACAGTGGTTGTACAAGTTTGCACTCCTACTAACAATGGAAGAGTGTTCCCCTTTCTCCACAACCTTGCCAGCATGTGCTGTCATTTGAGATTTTTGATCTTAGTCATTTTGACAGGTGTGAGATGGAATCTCAGAGTCATCTTGAGTTGCATTTCTCTGATGATTAAGGATGTTGAGCATGTCTTCAAGTGTCTCTTGACCATTAGAGATTCCTCTTTTGTGAATTCTCAGTTTAGCTGAGTTCCCAATTTTTTTTTTGGGGGGGGGGTTATTTGGTTTCTTGGTTTAAATGTTTTGAATTCTTTTATTTTTTTCTTCTTTCTTTTTTTCCTTTATTTTTTATTTCTTCAAGTTACATCTCAATTGCAGTCTCCTCCCTATTCCCCCTCCAGTCCCACCCTCCCACCCTCAACCCCCCATCCTCTTCCCTTTTTTTTTCTTAAGTTTAAGGTATATCTTATTTCCCCCAACAGTTTCTCCTTTCAGTCCAACAAATGGCTCTTTCTCTTATAATAATAAATACAATACAGTACAACAGAGGTAATTAGGCCACAGTTATGAGGGTTATATGGCTTAATGTACATTCCCAATGACCAGTCCATATGTATTTGGTACCTGAATTTAACATTCTACTATCTAACCATCTCTGTGAGTTTAAAGTTCTATATCTGACTCAACATTCATACTAATTGCAACACAATTTTAAAAGTATCTTCTTAGATGTATAACACTCTCTTGACTCCTAAACAACTCAAAATTTAATTATGAGACTCTAGCTATATGTTCTTCAATCACCTCAGAGACCTGAGAGGGATAAATATATTTGATTTTATAGGAAGTACAGGGTCTGCAGCTTCCCAAACTAAGAAATGACATACCAGTGGCTGCCTGGACAGTTCCCATTTTCTCGCCATACATTACAGCATCACTCTTCAGTTGTTTGGCCCCGCTTCACTGACAGACATTGATTGTAGAGCAGGGGTTATGAAGGACTTACCTACCCTGTCTTGGCAGAGCTAGGCTGTCGACTTACCTGCTTCCAGGTTTTGTCCTTTTTGGACAGCATTCTGTCTACAGTTGGAGCAAGGGGCTTTTCCTACCAAGAGATAGGCTTGCGACTAATTCAGTCATCTCCCACTGGAGATTCTTCGATGCTCATCTTCTACTTGGAGGAGAATAGGGGGTGCTGTCAGGAGTTGATATGTCTTGATATAAAAAAATCTAAAGTTACGAAAACATATTGGATATTAGCCCTCTGTAAGATATGAGGTTGGTAAATATCTTTTCTCAATCTATAAGTTGCCATTTTGTTCTAAAGACAGTGTCCTTTGCCTTACAGAAGCTTTTCTGTTTCATGAGGTCCCATTTATTGAACGTTAGTTGTAGAGCCTGAGCTATTGGTGTGCTGTTAAGGAAGATGTCACCTGTGCCAATGAGTTTGAGGGTTTTCCGTAGGAGGAATAAGGTCTGCCATTGAGCAGAAACAAGGCCTGCTATTAAATAGCTCATGCGTGGCTGGGCTTCCATGTGCAGCTGACCTGAGAGACCTGCCCCTGGCATTTCCAGCTTTAGACCTTCCTGGAGATTGACCGGGTAGTGAGACATGAGCCAATGAAGAAGGGCAGCAGCAATCTGCAGTTCAGGAGCCAATGGGATTCTGGGTGGAGGTTATAAAGGGAACCCCCTCTTTTGGAAATAAACGAGTCTGCTTTTGCCTCTTACCAGACTCCCAGGATCTGGGTCTTGATTCTGCACCAGCTCTTCCCTGGCCTCAAGAGTCCTGGGCACAGGCCCCAACAACAATTTCCCCTACTTTTCTTCTATTACTTTTAATTTGTTGGGCGTTATGTTAAAGTCTTTGGTTTACTTGGACTTAAGTTTTGTGCAAAATGATAAATATGTGTCTATTTGCATTCTTTTACATGTCGGCATCCAGTTAGACCAGCACCATTTGTTGAAGATGCTGTCCTTTTTCCATTGTACGGCTTTGACTTCTTTGTCAACAATTAAGTGACCATAGACCTATGCTTCCCATATCTCTTTAACATAGTACTTGAAGTTCTAGCTAGAGGAGTAAGACAACTAAAGGAGATCAAGAGGATACAAATTGGAAAGGAAGAAGTCAAAGTATCCTTATTTGCAGCTGACATGATAGTATACATAAGTGACCCCAATAAGATTCTTCATTTTAATGAGTCTTATTTTTCCAATATCTGCTTTCACTTTTCTCAGTGTAATGACTTGACAAAAACAGGGTACAAGCTCTGGAAACAGGCTTTACCTTCCATCAAATAAACAATGTTGCTGGTCTCTCTGATTTCTTACTAATGTGCAGTGCCTAGATGCACTGGTTATTGCTAGAGAAACCTCAGTCCCATGGAGTTGCCTTGGAGTTTGGGGCCCAAGTATATGAATTTAGCTTTATTTACCATTTCAATACCCAGCATATAGTCTCGAAAGTAGGGAGAAGAATCATTTGGTAATGAATGCTGTGTGCATCACTAAATACTTTTTTGTTTGCTTTTGTTTTTGTTTTTTGCAGTTTATGCTTGATTTTGATGATGTAAATCATACAACAGAGCTTTTTTTCTTAAAACCTTAGGACCTAAAGCATCTTGTAATAAATACTTGTCTAGCACATCTGAGGTATGTGTGCTTTAAACTGGAGATGAGAAAATATGCCAAGAAAAACAGAAGCAAATGCATAACAGATCATGTTTGCTTACTTCTACTGCAGAGATGTTAATTTGCAGAATGCTGCTTTGTAAATTAACAGCCTATTCTTTATTTATGATTGACTGGGCTGTCTTCCATATTTAAACTTTTAGATGGAATGCAATAACCTTCATGAGATGACTATGTCTCCAGACTGTTAAAATATATCCCCATTGAGAAAACTCAATGAAACATTTCAAATCCCAATGAATCAGTAAGCAAGTATAAATAAATAAATAAATAAATAAATTCTAAGGTACACTAGTATCTGAAATCAACTGGTATCTCAGATTTAATACATACTCTATTGACAAGTGGTTTTGATAGTTTTATAAAACATATGGGAATATTGACTATTATCCCAAAGTAATATAAAATAAGATGAAAATGTTTTATTTTGGAGAATGCACACCATCAAATCAGAACTGAATTTCTTGTTTTAACATGAGCATAATTCTGTCTTATTGTAATTTAGTTCTGATAGTGTAAAAACACCCACAATATACAAGCTGGGTAAAATGAAACAGAAGGGGTGAAATTCAAGTTATGAACACAGTAATAGAAACTGATACATCTTCCATTGTAGACAATATCCAGATGTATAGGCCACACCCTGTACAATCTGATTACTTCACAGAGATATGTGAATTACCTATAAAATGAATGAGCAGAATATCAGCAGTATGCTCATATTTTCCTTATGTACTGCACTACAGCTGCTTCTTACGCTGTATAGGATCAAGCCCCACATATTCTGAAAAGACAGATTTCCTGAATCCTCTGGAGATGAATGATAGAAAACTCTATATACTTAATGATGACTGTAGGTTAAATCCTATAATGTGTATATCTTACCAGTAGACATCTAGTTTCTTGTTTCTTAAATAATGTATTTAGATTGTATAATATTTATAGGGATTTCCTGTGTTCATAGGCAATCAAGACTCAAGAGACAAGGAGAGCTCTGATTAACTTCTGGAGAATACAAGACACTGAAGAAACAACATTTGAAAAATTATGTAAATTAATAGTACAGTAAACAACCCAAGGGAGTGTGTGGGACTCACAATGATTGTGAAGACTTGGGTATTCCAAATACAGATGAACAAAACACTGAAGCTTTATTCTCTCACATATTAAATTATAGTGTTTTAGTCTATGGGTCATCTTCCAACTTAATGTTCTCTGATAAGGCAATGTGGTGTATTATAAATGTTAATTAACTAGCACCCAGAAGCCTACTTGCTGTACATCAGGTAATGCTGTGTTACCTTCCTTGCTAACCATTTTCTCTGATTGGTTGAATAAAAGCTGAGGCGTGAGATTAGTCAAAGATAGAAGTAGGTAAGTCTTCAGAAGAAAAGAAGAATCTAGAGGAGCAGGAAGGAGGACACACGCCATGGGTTTGAGAAAAGAACTTCATTCTATATGGCCTGGAACATTGGCATAGCATGGAGAATAACAACCCAGGGGATGTGTGCATATATTGGGGTTTCATATTTGGGGAACAGAATTAAGGGCTAACTAAGGTGGGCTAAGATTGCTCAACCTAGGCCAAGGCTTGCTAAAATCCTTCAGGTGTCTGTGTGTTTATTTATAATAGTGGGTTAAGGATTAACACCACTGATCAATTAACTATAATTTAAATACTGGTAAATAATTTAATTAAAAACTTCTACAGTTCTCTGTTGAAACAAATATTTTTTTTCAATTCATTCTTTCCTTAATGTAGTGTGTAGATGATATAGAACAGTGGTTATCAACTTGTGGGTTGTAACACTTTGGTGATTAAATAACCCTTTCATATCACATATACTGCATATCAGATACTTACATTACAACTCATAAAGCTAGCAAAACAATTATGAAATAGCAACAAAATAATTTTATGGTTGGAGGTCACCACAACATGAGGAACTGTATTAAAGGTTTGCAGCATTAGGAAGGTTGAAAACTACTGATATAGATTATTAAATAATCAAGATCCCAAATTTGTTTCTAGAGATAATTGAAGAATTTTGAACAACAATATAATTTCTGATCTAAAGTTCTACTTTGAAGATCACTAATAATAAATGACTTGGAGATTTCTCCTTTTATTCCTAGAGAGATGGCATCATTGAAAGTTGGCTTGAGAGTGGGCTTCTTTGAGAGATGGCTTCCTCTCTTGTAGTAACGAAGCATAAAACTTCTGCTTTCCACTGTGGAAAGAATCATACTAATACTTAATATCTCATTGATTCTAGGACCTTCATGTCATTTTGTTGCTCTCTATTTTGGCCTCACCTTCCTGTTGCTGCTTTGCCAATTTCAGTGTCTTGCTCAGTAATGACTAGGGTAAATCTCTAAATGATTTTTCTTTTCAAAGATAACATATATCATCAATAAAAAACACATTCTAAATATAAAATATTTTATAAACCATTTTTTAAAATTCATACTTTAATTGTATTTTTATATGAATAAATTCACCTTTGGTGGCCCTAAATCCATTTGTCATCTTGTTTTATGGGTACCATGGTCCCCTTTTAGAAAAGTCAAAATGCAAGTGCAGATTCTGGCATCAAACCTTCTGAACTTGCTCTCATCATAGTAATGTTCTATGGATCGTGTCCTAAAGGAAAAAAAAAAAAAAAAACAATCAAACTCTATTCTGGGAATGCAATCAAAGAAAGTTGAAGTAGTAGTAGCATACTGAATTTTATGATAATAAGGAACAATCATTTATTAACACAAAAGTGTTTTTTCTGCCTATCCACACCTTAAGGAGATTTATGGAGAAAATTATACTCATTCTGTGTCTTATTTAAAAGTTAAAACAGATAATTTGGCAGTCTGATCACTATTGTAGGGACTCTGCTCACATTTTCCCTCTATAGGATACAAAGAAGAATGTATTTAGTGGTCTTGGTAGAGACAGATGGACATATGATGTAGGTTGTGCTTGAGTTTAGAGTATTCACATAATGTCTACAAGAGAATTCAGTTCTGTTATGAATGATAATACTCTCTTTGCTTGACAAAATTTAAAATTAAAATCAAGGATCTTCAATCAGAACAAACACATCACTTTGTTATTCATTTAATTAAAATAACTCTTATGAAACTCTATATGTTGTCATTGGAAAAGTCTTATGTCACAGCTTTTAACAAGAAAACAAAAACACAAAAAGCAAAGAGTTTCATCACACCTTGATAATACCTTTATCAGAGAACTAAAGCTAAAATTAATGTCTTAAAAATCAATTTATAAGTTTAAGGAAAGGGTTTGATGTTATTTATTTTTGTCTTCCTTCAATGTTTGCACTTCAAAGGGTTTTATTTTTTTCTCACAGACTCTTCTTTCTCTATATTCCAATCACAATTTTTAACGTGTCATGAATATATTGTATGCTTTCTCTTTTTTATTTTGTTATTGTTATTATTTATGATGTTTTACATCTACCTGCCTCTACTATTTCTCTACTGTTTGGTTATTAGTATCTAAAGATAAGACTAAAGTATTCATTTTAAAACTGATTTAATATATAGTTCCCATTTTGAATGTATTTGTTATTGATAACATTTGGTGATTTCTTTGAAAAGAGAAGGACATTTAAAGATTTACCCTAGTCGTTCTTGAGCAGAACTTTCCAAGTCCTTGAAGAAATAAATTGAAGAAGACATCAGAAGATGGAAAGATCACCCATGCTCATGGATAGGTAGGATCAACATAATAAAAATGGCCTCCCTGCCAAAAGTAATATACAGATTAAATGCAATTCCTATCAAAATACCACCACAATTCTTTATAGATCTGGAAAAAGCAATTCTCAACTTCATATTGAATAACAAAAAACCTAGAATAGCTAAATCAATCCTATACAATAAAAAAAAACAAAAAACAACAACAACAACAGCAAAACATCTGGAGGTATCACCATCCCAGATTTCAAGCTGTACTACAGAGCAATAGCAATAAAAACAGCATGGTACTGAAATAGGAACAGACCAGTGAATCAAGGGAATCGAATTGAAGACCGAGAAATGAACCCACACACCTATGGTCACTTAGTTTTTGACAAAGAAGCCAAAACCCTACAATGGAAAAAGGACAGCATCTTCAACAAATGGTGCTGGTCTAACTGGATGTCGACATGTAAAAGAATGAAATTAGACCCATACTTATCACCTTGCACAAAACTTAAGTCCAAGTGGATCAAAGACCTTAACACAAGGCCTGACACACTATCTATTAGAAGAGAATGTAGGTAAAACCCTTGAACTCATTGGCACATGTGACAACTTCCTGAACAGAACACCAACAGCTCAGACTCTAAGACCAACAATCAATAAATGGGACCTCATGAAACTGAAAAGCTTCTATAAGGCAAAAGACACTGTCATTCAAATATAACGGCAACCTACAGAACATTCCAAATTGGCAAAGCAGCAGCAGGAAGGTGAGGCCAAAACATACAAAACAAGATGATTTCCAGCAGTGGTAAACACAATGATGATTTTGTACTGATAATCCTCTGAGGGATACACATGCATTTCCAGTATAAAGGCCACTTAAAGTGCAGGTTAACAATAAGAAGCCTAGGCCTTTTGAGTTTGCAAGTGGGAATAAAATGTTAAATTGCACTCACAAATTTACTTTAGGACTTTTCTATTTTTTACTAATAAACAAAGCATAGCATGTATTATTTTAAACTTATATGAAATAAAATATTCATTCCAAAACAAATAAATTGTATGAAAAGGAATCCTGTTTTTACTCATTAAAATGTTCTAATAGTTTCAAAGAGGATACAATGTCCTACAAACTCTTTAAAAAATTCACTATTCTCTATCAGTCACAATAGATCACTCTCCTCAGTTCTAACCTACTAGTCCATAGTGGTCAACTACAACATTCAAAGTGACCCTTGGAATTATGTTTGCAATACCAGTGAATTTCCATTCTATGCCTTTATCTACTCATTTAATATTTATATCTATCTGTGTCAGAAGGCCTGTTTTTAAACTATTTATTAGTAACTCTAAACACCTTCCAAAACACCACTGGAGGCACAAAGGAAAGGATATAGACCTAAATTGAAGGTTCTTGGGGTAACTAACTCATCAGCATGCCAGCCAAATCAGCACACACAGGAACAGATTCAATCAGCAACAGGAACACAGGAAACAGCAGAAACAGGAACACCAACAAGGACAACTAAAGAAGCATCAGTTTTTATGGCCCCATACAGGGCCGACCAGGGTTCAGCCTGACCAAGGCCTGAATCTTCAATAAGTCTCTGTAGCAGCAAACTTTGACATCAATGAGAAGCATCAAGAAGCAATACCAAGCAAGAAGCCTCTTGGCATCTCTGGGGCCTCCTCTTTATACCTGCACAAAGACACCTTTGAGTTGGCCAACTTCACACCCTCTGCACAAGGTACTTCCTACTGATAAATCTCATGAGCTCTCCAAAGAGTCTGTCCATCAAATGATGTAAATATATTCCCCACACATGACAGTTTTCAGACTGGCAAAGAGCATCACATGCTTTTTTATCAGGATGTTTTGTATGCCTCTTTCATAAGTCTGTTGTTCAATGGTCTACAAAGCACCCCCACATCCCATATTTGCGAACAAAATAAAAACATATTCATTCAACACAACCATGCCTCCAAAGAAATACTAACCTCAACCACATGTGTCATTTGGTTTGGGCATATATTTATAAGGTGCCAGCTCATATGCCAATTTAAGACATTCAGAAAATACTTCTGTTATTTCCTGGAGAACTCTGCATTTACATTTAGCATATTAAAATGATGAACATATATTAAATATTTATATATATTTAGTTATGAGTTATTTGTAGTGCATTGTGTGGGCTGTGCTTTCCACAAAGTGAAGGTTAAAAGTGCAGGGGTGGGTTGTTGGGAGGAGTCTCTTCTCTGTGAAGAAGAGGATGGGGAAATGGAGGCAAAGGATAGGATGGAAAGAGTAGGAGGAAAGGAGAGAGGAGGCTGTGATCAGGATGTGAAGTGAGTAAATTAATAAATTAAAAAGAAAAAATACAGTCTGTAAAGCTACATTTGGTGCACAAGGTGGTGCACATTGTAGACAATTAATAATTTAAACAACTCTAGAACCCAACCAGTCAACCAAAGTGATATTGCTAGTAACAAATGTGCAGTTGATTAGATACAAGCTACGTGATGAAATGAGAGATACCAGTATGGAGCGTCTCACCCTGAAATGCCTCTTTGAGGCTTTGAAAGGCTATAAGTGTGGGGTCAAAAAAAAAAAAAACTGCAGAAAGTTCATTTATAGAGATTCTACTGAGTAATGACAGATTATTGAGCCTTTTAAGATGAAAAGGTATACATCCAAATGATTCCTCACCAAATCACAAGGAAGTTTCCTAATCTATGTTCATAGCAGCCTTATTTGTAATAGCTGGAAACTGGAAACAACACAGATGTCCCTCAATCGAAGAATGGAATAAAAAACGGTGGTACAACTACACAATAGAATACTACTCAGACATCAGAAACAATGAAAACATGCTATTTGCAGCCAAATGGATGGAACTAGAGAAGCTCATCCTGAGTGAGCTAACCCAGACTCAGAAGGATGCACATGGCATCTATTCACTTATAATTGGATTTTAGCCATATTTTACAGGATAAGTATACTACAACCAATGCACCAAAGGGAACATGAACATAGATTTTTTTTCCTGTCAATGAGACACTTTACCCTAGTGGTGCTGCTTTGTAGGCCCCCAGTGTAGTTGGAGGCTCTTGGCCCTCATATGACTGCTGAACTGGGGCAGGGGACTACTATGTAGGGACACTCCACTCAAGAAGAATAGGATGGAAGGAATAGGGGATAGAGGTTGGGAGGGCAGGACTGGGAGGGGTGGAAAGAGGATACTGTGATGGAGATGTAACCTGAAGTAATAAATAAATATTTAAAAAACAACAAAAAAGAAAACAAAACAAAAAATGATGCAAAAAAAGGAAAGGGAGCAATAAGAAACTTTTTTTGGCTTTTAAAGTAAATTATTTATTTAAAAGTTTGTTTCTGTCTGTATTTATTATGTAAGGGGATATTTTGAAATAAAACACAGGTTAGCTTTCTAACCATCCAGATGATATACTGAAAAAAGTAGGAATCATGTATGAGAAAAGAAACAAAGCAATATTCGTACTCTTTTCCATTCAAAATGAAGTTAGAGTAATGAAATAAGGTGCTCTTAAGGAACAAAGCATGTGTTTGTGTGTATTTTTATAGAAATATGACTCATATTCTATTAAATACTTTTATAATGAACGATAAAGGGGTAAATGTAAAAAAAAACTATTTTATTGTTACTTTTCTTTTCCTTTTTTTTAAATTTATTTTTTATTTCTTCAAGTGAGACTTTATCATCTCACACAAAGTTGCATTAAGTTACCATTGTTTGTAAGGGTGAAAGCAGAGGAGGTTTCCCAATTAAAGTCACTCAGGTAGATTGTTGAACTTTGTTTTTAAGGAATGGAATCTGGTTTAAAATGTCAGGTCCCTTAACATTTCAGTTGAGTTATATGGCAGTTGCCACCAGTGACTCTTACTTCTCTTTGCCCTGTTGAAGCCAGGTAGGAGCTGAATCCAATGCAAGATACTCATAGAAATTGTGTGTGTGTGTGTGTGTGTTTACTAGTACTAGTATGTGATACAGACAATAGCCAGTTGTGCAATCCAGTGGCCTCTAAACACATTTATAACATGTAAAAATGGATTAATGGTCAAAAATGCTTCTTGTGTACCTGAGAGTTGCTATCTGTTCTTTTGTTTTGTTTTTTTCGGATCTTTTTTTTTTATTTTTTATTTCTTCAAGTTACATCTCAAAGGCAATCTCCTCCCTACTCCTCCCTCCAGTCCCACCCTCCCACTCTGAACCCCCCATCCTCTTCCCTTTTTTTTTAAAGTGTAAGTTATATCTTATTTCACCGAACAGCTCCCCCTTTCAGTCCAACAAATGGCTCTTTCTTTATAATAATAGATACAATACAAAACAACAGAGGTAATTAAGCCACAGTTATGAGGGTTATATGGCTTAGCATACATTCCCAATGTCCAGTCCATATGCATTTGGCACCTGATTTAACATTCTACTATCTAAACATCTCTATGAGTTAAAGATCTATATCTAACTCAACTTTCATACTAACTTGCAACACAATTTTAAAAGCATCTTCCTAGATCTATAACACTCTCTTAACTCCTAAACAACTCAAAATTTAATTATGAGACTCTAGCTATCTATTCTTCAACCACCTCAGAGAACTAAGAGGGATAAATATATTTGATTTTATAGGAAGTACAGGGCCTGCAGCTTCCAAAACTAAGAAATAACATACCAGTGGCTGCCGGACAGTTCCCATTTTCTCTCCATATATTACAGCATCGATCTTCAGTCACTTGGCCCCATTTCTCTGACAGACACTGATTGTAGAGCAGGGGTTATGAAGGACTTGCCTACCCTGTCTTGGCAGAGCCAGGCTGTCGACTTACCTGCTTCCAAGTTTTGTCCTTTTTGGACAGCATTCTGTCTACAGTTGGAGCAAGGGGCTTTTCCTACCAAGAGATAGGCTTGTGACTAATTCAATCATCTCCCACTGGAGATTCTTCGATGCTCATCTTCTACTTGGAGGAGAATAGGGGGTGCTGTCAGGAGTTGATATGTCTCAATATAAAAAAAATCTAAAGTTACGAAAACATCTTTGAATGCCATATTCTGCAGATCTCTTGAGGTTTTTGAAGAGGCCCTATCTATCTCTTATATTAGGATAAGCAGATGTTGTTTGTCTCTTAGCAGCTTTATTTCTGATTAGCTTAGAAAATAACTATAATAGACTGTCATAGTACCTAACACAATGACCGGCTTGCATGACTATTAGTTTGCATTTCTTAATTATCCTAAACAGTTTATGACAATTAGTAGCAAAAGGCCGAAACTTCACATTTCATTATTTTTCTTTACCCCCTAACCCTTCCATCCCATTTCTCTGTGGTGGGGTGTCCCTATATAACAGTCCCTCATCTCAGTTCAGAGGTCGTATGAGGGCCAAGAGCCTCCTCATTCACTGGGGGGGGTCTACGAGGCAGTACCACCAGTGAAAAGTGCCTCATTGCCCAGGAGAGAAAACTAAAAAACAAACAAATAAGCAGACAAACAGATAAAAAAGAATAAAAAATAGAAAAAATAACAATAAAAATTAAAAAAATAAAATATATAAAAAGTCTATGTCCATGTACCCTTTGGTGTGTTAGTTGTAGTATCAATATCCTCTACTATATAGCTAAAATTCTACTATAAATGAATAGATGCCATATGCATCCTTCTGAGTCCGTGTTAGCTCAATCAGGATGAGCTTTTCTAGTTCCATCCATTTGGCTTCAAATTGCATAATTTCATTGTTCCTGATAGCTGAATAATATTCCATTGTGTAGATGTACCACAGTTTTTTAACCAATTCTTCGGTTGAGGGACATCTTGGTTGTTTCCAGTTTCTAGCTATTACAAATAAGGCTGCTATGAACATAGATGAGGAAACTTCTTTATGATTCCGTGAGGAGACAGTTGGATGTATACCCAGAAGTGGTATGGCTGGGTCCTGAGGCAAATCTATTCCAAGTTTTCTAAGATATCGCCAGACTGACCTCCATAGTGGTTGCACAAGCCTGCACTCCCACCAGCAATGGAGTAGGGTTCCCCTTTTTCCACACCCTGGCCAGCATGTGCTGTCATTTGATCTTCTGATCTTAGACATTCTGACAGGTGTGAGATGGAATCTCAGAGTCGTCTTGAGTTGCATTTCTCTGATGATTAAGGATGTTGAGCATTTCTTCAAGTGTCTCTCAGCCATTAGGGATTCCTTCTTTGTGAATTCTCTATTTAGCTCTGTCCCCATTTTTTGATTGGATTATTTGGCTTCTTGGCATTTATTTTCTTGAGTTCCTTGTAGATTTTGGATATTACCCCTCTGTCAGATGTGGGGTTGGTGAAGATTTTTTCCCAGTCTGTAGGCTGCCATTTTGTTCAAATGACAGTGTCTTCTGCCTTACAGAAGCTTTTCAGTTTCATGAGGTCCCATTTATTGATTGTTGATCTCAGGTCCTGAGCTGTTGGCGTTCTGTTCAGGAAGTTGTCACCTGTGCCAATGAGTTCGAGGCTTTTTCCCACTTTTTACTCTAGTAGATTTAGGGGGACCAGCCTTATGTTAAGGTCTTTGAACCACTTGGATTTATGTTTTGTACAAGGTGATAAGTATGGGTCTAATTTCATTTTTTTACAAGTGGACATCCAGTTAGACCAGCACCATTTGTTGAAGATGCTGTCCTTCTTCCATTGTGTCATTTTGGCTTTTTTGTCAAAAATTAGGTGGCCATAAGTGTGTGGGTGTATTTCTGGATCTTCAATTCGATTCCTTTGATCTACTGGTCTGTTTCTATACCAATGCCATGCTGTTTTTACTACTATTGCTCTGTAGTTCAGCTTGAAATCTGGGATGGTGAAAACAGCATTTCAAGTTTCTATTATTGTTATTTCTTCTTTTCTTTTTTCTCTTGAAAATAGTGTATCATTTGCCCAGATAACTGAATTTCTGCTTCACATATTTATTTGCATAGTTTAAATATGTGCAGGTATTTCAATAAGATTGGGCACTAGTATCTGATAGAGAGAGAGAGAGAGAGAGAGAGAGAGAGAGAGAGAGAGAGAGA
>CAJQZJ010000753.1:1349686-1412994 GCA_907164525.1 Lophiomys imhausi | reverse complement strand
AGAGAGAGAGAGAGAGAGAGAGAGAGAGAGAGAGAGAGAGAGAGAGAAAGGGGTATTACAGTATTTAGGAGCTGGGAAATCACAGTAAGAAATAAGATCCAAGAACATGCCCTTAAAAATATATGGGGAATCTGTTTGTTTTCTTTCTCTCTCTTTCTCTACTCTCTCTCCTCCATCTCTATTTCTATCATCTTTCTATATCTCTCTATGTTCCCCTCTTGGGCTCTCTTCATCTAGCTACAACTTTCTGCAATCCATCCACACATCTAGGCATCCACCCATCCTTGCTTGTCATCTGCAGTAATGAGCTGAGCACCTTTTTTCCACCATTTGCTCTAATATTCAGTTTCACTTTCTAGTTACAGAACTCTAGGCAAGATGTCAAACATTAAAGTTTACAACTAAAATGAAGTGTCTTCTGGTATTCAAAATACTTCATAGGTATCCATAAATATATTTGATCTTGAATAACAATGTCATTTCCCTAACCTTCCAATCTTATTTACTATTTTCTTTTTTGGTCTTTTCAGCATGTCGTGGGTACTAGTTTCCCTTCAGTTCTTCAAACATTCTCAGTTGTCCCATTTCCCCACAATATCCTACAATTTGCATCCGACCTCTACTGTATCTGCAAAATTATGGTTCCCCTCACAGACTTCATGTCTTCCTTCATCATCTGCAGAAACCAGTATGAAAGAGTCCTCTTTGCCACAGTATATCAAAATAAAGTTATTTTCCTCACCAAACCATGTTAATACAGTGTTTTCTTACAACTGTAATGACAGTATGTGCTTGCTAATTTTATGTCAGCTTGACACAGGCTAGAGTCATCTGAGAGGAAGGAAAATTAATTGAGAAAATGTCTGCATAAGATTGGGCTATAGCCAAGGCCATAGAGCATTTTCTTATTAGTGATTGATTTGGGAGGACCCAGCCTACTATAGGTATAGAATTGAGAAGCTGCTTGATTTTTGGACTTTCTGTTCACAACTAATTATTGTTTGACAATTTGGACTGCAGCCTATAAGTCATTCCAATAAATTCCCATATCTGTATCTATATATAAATATCTAGATAGATAGATAGATAGATATATGGATAGATAGAGATAGAGATAGATTAATATATGATAGAAAAAGCAAGAAGCAAGCAAGCAAGAAAGGAAAGAAAGAATGAAAGAAAGAAAGAAAGAAAGAAAGAAAGAAAGAAAGAAAGAAAGAAAGAAAGAATGATTCATTCCTTAAGTTCTGTGACTGTAGAGAACCCTGATTAATACAGATTTTGGTACCAGTAGTGGTGGTATAGGGTTTTATAAGAAAGCAGGCTGAGCAAGCCATGGGTATCAAACTCGTATGCAGCTCCTGCTTCCAGGTTCCTGTCATGATTGAGTTCCTGTCTTTACTCCTTTCAGTAATGAACAGTGATGTGTTAGAGTAAGCCACATATATTCTCCACAAGTTGCCTTGAACATGATGTTTCATCACAGCAATAGAAACACTAAGACACAGTGCTACTCATGTTTTATAAAAACAAACAAGGAAATTGCATTATTTTTATATACATCTATTTATTTCTTCAAGTTAGATCGCAATCATAATTTCCACCCTCCTTCCCCTCCGTGTCCCACCCTCCTACCCTCCTCCTCCTACCCTCTTCCCCCTACCCTCCTCTCAGAATTTTTTAAAATTTAATGTGTATCTTTTCCCCTGAAAAACTCCCCCTTTTAGTCCAATAAAAGACTCTTTTTATTATAACAATAAATACAACACAAAACAATAAGAATTATTAGGTTACAATTATGAAAATTATAAGACATCACATACATTCCCAATGTCCAGTACATGCGTATTTGGCAACTGATATTAATATTCTATTATCTGTATCAATGAGTTTAAAGTTCTACACATAACTTAGTTTCCATCCTAATATGCATTACCCACTTAAAAATATCTTAGATGTGGTTGAAACTAGATAGTTATAGTCTCACAGTTAAATTTTAAGTTCTTTCGGAAGTTGCGTTCTTTTGACACTATCTTCCTAAAAGGTAAACATGGTATTTAAAGCTTAAAAATGTAACATACAATTGTAAAAATCAGGTTTAAAATAAAATACTCTTTCAGAACTGCTCAGAAACAAAAATTTATTCTGTTGAGATCAAGTTCAGTATTGAATATTTTACCATTGTTTAAAATGTACAATAACTGGAAATTTTTCATGCTATGATTACATTTATTTATTAGAATGTACATGTCTTTTGATAAAAAAAAACAAATACATTTCTAATAGTATAGTTCATCTTCTTTAAGTCAAACTCAGAATTCATTGATGGCTAATAATTTCAAATCATCTCCTTTCATATACTCACACTCATAGATATAACAATAATTAGAGGATTTCTGGCTTAATAAAAAAGGTGAATCTAAATGCTAGATTGAAAGGTGCTGTTCTGACATCATTGTTATTACAGATTTTATTTGACCTTTAAAGTGAACTATTCAACTTCATGCAATATAAGAACATGTAGACTATTTTCCAGCATTCCTGAGTTTATTTAATTACTGAAAAGACATACTAAAGTCACTATATTATTAAAAATATTTTTGAAAGATTTTTTAAATTCCATAATTATTCATTTCTATGGTCATCTAATTCCATTATTGTGGTATAATTCTAAAATTAATTCATGCTTTTTAAAACCATCTTATTTTCTAGAAATAGTTTTTTTTTCTTATGCACCTGGGCCATCTCCCCAGGAATGGTATGAGTTACAGTGGGCTGAGCTCCCTCCCCTACATCAAATAGCAATCAAATCAATCCTTCATAGGGATGACCACAGATCAATATATTAAAGTTAGTCACTTAAGAATTGCTTTTTCTTAGTTAAATTTTGTTTTTCAGGTGGTTTTCTGCTCTATTAAGCTGGTAGTGAATATATAGTAGGATCTTCTGTGTTACCCAGAGCTGACATGGCTATGGTCATTTTCTGTTTCTAAGAACCCATATAGGGAGTCAGCACTGCAGCGAGACTTGCAACTAAGCTTCCTTGGGTGGCACTAGGATGAAATTCTCATTTGGTAGACAGGCATTCAACATCATAACATCAGGGAGTTTTCATAAGCATGACAAAGACCCTGTAAGAGTCCCATGTACTCAAACAACCTTCAGTTCCCTTCAAATATGATGATTCTCCAGCTCCAAACTCAGAATATGATGGTTATACTCATTGGAGTTAGGAAATTTCAACTCTCTGACAAATGAAATACAAAATGAATAGGTTCAACATGGAAAAAATATCAACAATTGAAATATAGAATCACAATCCAGACTTATAAGATTGAATAAGGTAAGTCATAAGGAAGGGGGTAAGTTTATTCTCTGAGGATGATTTTTGGTTCCAGTATATTTATAATACATCTAATCATGATAAACCATTTTCAATTACCTCTGTGGAAAATCATGTACCAATTGATTCAGCATGATGTCTCTCATTTTAAATTATATTGAGCTTATTGGTGAAAATTTGTAAAGCATGAGCATGAATGAAAGAGAAAGAGCATTTCTTTCATGCATACTCAGAGCACATTGCAGACGCTGTCATGGCAGTACAAAGACAAAGAGGCCATCCTTAGAACACACAGAGTCATATCCTACAGATCTGGAGTTTCTGTAAATGGCCTGAGAGATCAGGTTACCCAAGAGAAACATGCTGCTTATTATAGTCACTAACATTTTTCTTAATGTGTGCTTTTAGGCCAAAGTAGAGTTTATTGATAAACATTCTTGTGAATCACTTTGCCCTGGTTCTGTTCTCTCGACCTAAGGTTTGTGTCCCTTATCAAATTGAACTCTATGTTGTGTAAATGAAACAATTTACCTAAATGTGTGAATTTGAATATCACAAAATAGAATTGTTCAAAAATTTGTATAAAATTCTTCTTACACTAAGAATACTCAAGGTAAGAGACTAAGTAAAATTGTTATGTCTTTAGTGTAATTATGGAGTTTATTAATATAAAAATAACATTAAATGCAGGAATATGTGAACCTTAGATGAATTTAGAGTAACTTTTCTCCTTTTCCAGCACTGATCCCATTTATGTTCATAGTGCTCATTAAATATGGCTTTTACTTTATTGAATAAATCAATAAATTAATTAGTATCATAGAAAGAGGGCTAGCAAAAATAAAACTTCTAAAGCTTAGGGACATGCATATGAATCTTACTGGCTAATTCTAAAGTAATTTATTAGGAATAGAACTAAATTGGGAGTCAGAGGACTTGAGTTCTCTAAGCTAACATCTGTCAGGTACTAGGCAAGCTACATTTAACTGAATTACGAGAAACCAGAAGGTATATGTTCATCTTTATATGATAGCAATGCTTGGTTTTCCTCCTTTTCACTACAAATACATTTATGCCGTATAAATGCCTAAACACACCACTCTCCAGGGATGAGCTACCTGCTTATTCTTTTTTATATAATTTATTTTTTATTTCTTCAAGTTACATCTCCATCACAATCCCCTCCCTTCTCCCTCCTCCAGTTCCACCATCCCACCCTCTTCCCCCTCAACCCACCCACCCCTTCCTTTTTTGTTTTAAGTTTAAGATATATCTTTTCCCCCCAACAGCTCCCCCTTTCAGTCCAACAAATGGTTCTTTCTCTTAAAACAATAAATACAATACAAAACAACAGAAATAAATAGGCCACAATTATGAGTTATATGGTTTAGCATACATTCCCAATGTCCAGTCCATATGTATTTGGCACCTTAATTTTAGTTTTTAGTCAGTTCATTGTTATGCTTAGAAATACAAACTTTTTATATTGATTTTATATTTCATTACTTAGTGCATTGAGTTCTAACAGAATATTGTGTAAAGTTCATAGTTTTATTCCTATAAAGCCATGTCATAATTTTGTTTCTTCTTTTCCAATGTGTTTTTTCTTTCTTAATTGCTTTGTCTATCAATTTTAATATTACATTGAATAGAAGTGCTAAAATTTGTTTTGTTCAGCATATTTTTCTCACAGTGACAGTTACTGAAACGTACTATTCACAACCATCTGTGGCTGCATCTTCAGGCCCAAAGCAAAAGAGCTAAAGAACAGCTACTCGGAGAAGTGTGTCAAAAGTGATGAAGACTGTAGTGTTAGAAGTGAACAGAAAGAATTATGTGAAAAGTAGGAGGAATGGAGAGTATTTACAACGCCTAGCTGCTAGCAAGTATCCAGATAAAGCTGAAAAAGCTGATGAACAGCCACCTAGGTAAGCAAGTAAGAGTGGCAAGGACTGTAGTGTCATTATTTTTCAGACAGTGCTTTATGAAACAACAAAGATGGATAAGCAACTGTCTCCATAGTGGGAGCTGTTTTGAAATTCTGAAATCTGGATGGAGCACTCGAGAACAGGAGTTTTCTAACCAAGTGTGCATGTTATGGGCCAAATTGTTTAAATAGCCTAAGACTAGTCCTGGCTGTGGCTCTCCTGGACTCCCTTTGTATATCTGCCTGCCTCCGCCTAGGAAGTGCTGGGATTAAATGCATGTGCCACCATGCCAGGCTAAGCATACACTCTTAACTGCTCCTATGGGGGAGGGCAAACCAGAGTAACCCAAAGCAGCTCTTCTCACAAAGCAATCCCTCTTTGTACAAGGTGAATACCTTAAATGGGGGAAAAGGGGTGAAACAAATGTCAGATAGCACAAATTGCTCTCACTATGTGGCACACAACTGAGAGCTGGATACAGGAAGAGCTAACATTCTGTGTTCTCTTTTTTTTTTCATGAATGGGTATTGAATTTATTTGTTCTTTTTTCTTTTTCTTTTTTTCTTTTTTTTTTTAGCATTTTGTGGGTTATTTTCCCATTCATTTATTTTTTAATTTATTTTTTATTTCTTCAAGTTACATCTCCATCACAATCCCCTCCCTTCTCCCCCCTCCAGTCCCACCCTCACACCCTCTTCCCCTCAACCCACCCACCCCTTCCTTTTTTGCTTAAAGTTTAAGATATATCTTTTTCCCCCAGCAGCTCCCCCTTTCAGTCCAACAAATGGCTCTTTTTCTTATAACAATAAATACAATACAAAACAACAGAAATAATTAGGCCACAATTATGAGAGTTATATGGCTTAGCATACATTCCCAATGTCCAGTCTTTCTCTTAAACAAAGCATTCCACAACAACCCAGATGGCCCTCAACTGAGGAACGGATAAAGAAATTATGGTACATCTACAGATTGAAGTACTGTTCTGCAATTAGAAACAAGGAAGCCCTGAAATTTGCAGGTAAATGGCTAGAACCAAAGAAGATCATCCTGAGTGAAGTAACGAAGACCCAAAAGAAACCCATGGTATTTACTTACTTATAAGGGAATATTAGCCACTAAGTACAACACAACCATGCTACAATCCACAGATCCAAAGAAACTAAGTAGCAATACTAAGTAATAAGGAGGGCAAAAGGAAGATCCTTGATTACCTCCAAGTAGGGGAAATAAAATGCACATCGGAAGTGGATGGAGACCGGGATCCAGATAGGAGTTCAACATTACTGCCATTTGAAAGGCTTGATTCAGCAGAATATGGAAACAGATGCAGAGACCCACAGCCAAACATTAGGTGAAACTCAGGAAGTCTTGAGGAAAAGTCAGTGGAAGGTTTGAGGGAACTGGAGTGATCAAGAAAACCTCAAGAGATCCCCATAGCCTATTAACTGGGACACAAGGTGGCTCATAGAGACTTAACCAAAAGCCAAAGAACATGCATGGACCTGTCTTAGACACACTACACATATGAAGTGAATGGGCTGCTTGTTCCTCAAGTGGATCCCCTAACAACTGTAACAAAGACTATCTCTGACTTGGACAAAGTTACCTCCCTCTAGATCCTATTTTCCTAGCAGAACTGCCTTCCTGCCTTGCCTCAGTGGAAGGGGAGGTAATTAGTCCTGATGCAATTTAATATCCCAAAGTGAAATTGGTACCGAGTTGAGGAGAGCAGTATCAGAAAAATAGGTGGGAGAGTGGGACTGGGAGGAGAGAGGGGAATGGCGATTGGAATATAAATTAACAAATTAATTTAAAAAGTTAAGAAAATAAAATAGCAAATATTCTTTAAAAAGTGTGTTCCACTGGTCTGAGATCAAGTGTTTACATATTTTTATTTATAGCCCTGATCTGTTATTTAGTGCTCAATGATATTATTAGTTATATGTAGTTATTTAATTTTCAATATTCAGTCTATTGCCTGAAATCTCCATCTATTGCTTGACTTCTGTCTCTCTTTAATATTGTCATTTGCCTTAGACATTCAAGAATTTAGATGCCCTAAATATTTGTTTAGCATCTTGTATTTTCCTGAGATTTTTTGTTTGTTGTCTACTCATGTATAGGCTGTTAGCTGTTTCAACAACAAAGATTTCAGTAGTTTAAATTTTCTGTTTTTAATTTAAAGTTAAAAGCATTAATGCAATTAGCATAACATATCACTGTATTTATGTTATATACCAAAAGCCTCATATTTTTTAAAAATTCTATTATGTGGCTTAATCACTTTTTGTTTCACTCAAAGACCTAGCAGAATGTGTTACAGAATAGCCTAGTAGTGATGAGGGATACTTCCTCTTTCACAATTTGAGAACAGTGCACCTGAGTTTAGTAATCCTGGTTGACATTTTATTTTTCATTTGATATTTCAAATATTACCAACTAATTCCCTTCTAGCCCAAAAGAATATGCTCAAAATGCATTCCTCATCTTATGGTCATGATTCTTTCTTTTTTCCCCCCTTTTGTGCATTAAAATTCTATCTCTGTGCTTGGCTTTCAGCAACTTTTTTGTTTTACTATCAACTCTTTGTACCTCTGCCTTGGGACCCAACCATACCACTTCTGGGTATACATCCAAATAACTCCTCAACGAGTCACAAAGAAGTTTCCCCATCTATATTCATAGCAGCATTATTTGTAATAGCTAGGAACTAGAAACAACCCAGATGTCCCTCAACCGAAGAAAGGATTAAAAAACTGTGGTATATCTACATAATGGAATACTACTCAGCTATCAGAAACAATGAAATTATGCAATTTGCAGCCAAATGGATGGAATTAGAAAAGCTCATCCTGAGTGAGTTAACCCAGACTCAGAAGGATGCATATAGCATCTGTTCACTTATAGTCAGATTTTAGCCATATAGTACAGGATATCTATACTACAATTAACACACCAAAGGGAACATGGACATAGACTTTTTTTGTTTTTGTTTTGTTTTATCTCTCTGTCAATGAGACACTTTGTCCTAGTGGAGCTCCCTTGTAGGCCCCCAGTGTATGAGGAGGCTCTTGGCCCTCATATAACTGCTGAATTGGGATAGGGGACTGTTATATAGGAACACTCCACTACAGAGGAGTGGGATGGAAGGGATAGGGGGTGGAGGGTGAGAGGGCGGGGCTGGGAAGGGTGGAAAGAGCACAATATGATGGAGATGTAACCTGAAGCAATAAATAAATAAATTTTAAAAAAGAAAATAAAATTTCATTCATTGTTTTCTGGAATGATATTTCCTCTTTTCATTTTCTTCCACTTCTCCATAAATGCTCATTGCTTCAAATGAACCATTAATCAAACAGATTGTTTTTAGTTTTTTTTTTTTTCTTTGTCTGCTCCTAACTAGTTTTGGAGATTTGCTTGTTCTCTTTATTTTGTGTGTGTTTTTTTTCCCCCTATGTCTTTGTTGCACTCTTTTGGTAAAAGTTTCAGCCATTAGATCCTAAGCACTGAGTGTGGCTGAGAACCTGTATTGTATTCCACGTGTTTTATCCAAACTTGTGCATAAAGATCTTTTTTTGTTTGTTTGTTTTGGTTTTTGTTTGTTTATTACTTCAAGTTACATCTCCATCAGAGTGCCCTCATTCTACCCCTCCCAGTTCCACCCTCCCACCCTCTCCTCCTTCTCCCACCCTTCCCACTCCTCTAATGTAGAGGGTCCCTACATATCAGCCCCTCTCAGCTCAACAGTCATATGCTGGCTAAGAGCTTCCTCTTGCACTGGGGGCCAACATGGTAGCACTCCTAGAGCAAATTGTCCCCTTAACAGGTAACAAAATATATGTTCCTGATCCTTTTGGTGTATTGATTATAGGATAGTTTCCCTGTACTATATGGCTAAAATCCAATTATAAGTGTGTAGATGTCATATGCATCCTTCTGATTCTGGGTTAGCTCACTCAGGATGAACTTTTCTAGTTCCATCCATTTGGGTGCAAATTGCATGATTTCCTTGTTTCTGATAGCTGAGTAGTATTCCATTGTGTAAACATACCACAATTTTTTTTATCTATTCATTGATTGAGGGACGGACATCTGGGTTGTTTCCAGTTTCCAGCTATTACAAATATACCTGCTATGAACATAGATGAGGATTATGTCTTTGTGGTTTGGTGAGGAATTGTTTGGGTGGATACCCAGAAGTGGTATGGCTAGGTCTTGAAGTAGGGCTATTCCAAGTATCACCATCCCAGATTTCAAGCTGTACTACAGAGCAATAGCAATAAAAACAGCATGTTACTGCAATAGAAACAGACAAGTAGATCAGTGGAAACAAATTTAAAACCCAGAAATGAAGCCATACACCTATGGTCACTTAATTTTTGACCAAAAACCGTACAACGGAAAAAGGACAGTATCTTCAACAAATGGTGCAGGTCCAACTGGATGTCAACATGTAAAAGAATGAAATTAGACCCATACTTATCACCTTGCACAAAACTTAAGTACAAGTGGAGCAAAGACCTTAACATAAGGCCTGACACACTAAACCTAATAGAAGAGAGAGTGGGGAAAAGTCTCAAACTCATTGGCACAGGAGACAACTTCCTGAACAGAACACCCATAGCTCAGGCTCTAAGACCAGCAGTCAATAAATGGGACCTCATGAAACTGACAAGCTTCTGTAAGGCAAAGGACACCATCATTCGAACAAAATGGCAACCTACAGATTAGGAAAAGTTCTTTACCAACCCCACTTCTGACAGAGGGCTAATATCCAAAATTTACAAAAATCTCAAGAAGATAAACAGCAAGAAAACAAATAATCCAATGAAAAAAATGGAAAACAGTGGTAAACCAAGAATTCACAAGGGAGGAATCTGTAATGGCAGTGAGACATCTGAAGAAATTCTCAACATCCTTAATCATCAGAGAAATGCAACTCAAGATGACTCTGAGATTCCATCTCACACCTGTCAGAATGGTTAAGATCAAAAACTCAAATAACAACACTTGCTGGCAAGGTGTGAAGAAAAGGGAACAATCCTCCATTGCTGGTGGGAGTGCAAACTTGTATAACCACTATAGAAATCATTCTAGTGATATCCTAAAAAACTTGGAATAAAGATTCTTAATTATGAGAGATTTCTAGTTTTACAAAAGTCTAACACCTTCACTCCATGTCTCTGACTGCTCTACAGCTAACTACATTCTTAAAGGCATGACATTATTCCTTCTCTAAGTCTGCATTTCTCACAATCACATCTAAATATATATGTTCAGGACACAGCAAGACCTCCACCTTTTCCCTTTCTTCCTAAATTCCCACATTACCCATTATGGGGAATCAGCATTCCACATACAGGAAGACACACCTTGCTATTTTAATTTTTGTTTTTGTTTTTGTTTTGGTAACATATAGAAATATCAAGACACAGGGCTGGAGAGATGGCTCACAGGGTAAGAGCACTGGCTGCTCTTCCAAAGGTCCTGAGTTCAATTTCTACCAACCACATGGTGGCTCACAAACATCTATAATCAGATCTGGTCTCCTCTTCTGGCCTGCAGGCATACAGGCAGAACACTGTCTACATAAAAAACAAAACAAAGACAAAACAAAACATAAAACCCAGAAATACCAAGATGCTTGTTTCTTCTCTGTTGCTCCCTTCTGTATATAGGTGGAAAAGCTTAAAGTTTGTACCTTCTGCTTTTTGTAATTCCAAGGTTGCTCTTAAGTAAGTGAAAAGTAGGATGCTAAGGCAACCTGTCCAGACACGGGACCATTGTGCTTTGAGACATTATCCAACATGGATAGAACAACATTGCTTTTGTTTCATCAAGGATGCATACTACATAATTTATTATACTTACTAATTTTTAAGCTAGCATGCAAAGTAATGCATCATATTATGGCATTTTCACACATGCATATTATTAATATTTTGTTCTAATTTGGTCAATGTAGCTCTGTTATCTCCTATTCTGCTGCCACTAATTTATTCCCCCTTTACTTCACAACAACCATCCTTTTCCTATTACCTTCTAATATCTTTCACCCCCTCATGGCCTGCTTTCTAGTTTTTTGAACACACACACACACACACACACACACACACACACACACACACAATTAGATCTATGTTCAGCTTATGATATAAAACAATTTGTCATTCAGTCTGGCTTATTTCACTTAACATTCTCATTTCAATTGTTTTCTTGTTTGTATTTATTTTATTTGTTTTAATTTATAAAAATAAAATGACATCGAATTATTTTTCACTGCAACTGAATAAAATTCATTTGTGTATGTTCCTTCTTATAAATGATTTTTCTTCTCTTACTTGTAATACTTGTTCTTGTGGAGGGATACAAGCAGAGAGTTGCCATTCTTCTGTTTTTCTATTTATTCCCAGTGATTTTTCACATGAATTGTTATGTCAAACATTCTATATTTCAGTACTAAAGTATGTAGTTAAAAGTCTACTCCAAGTGCCCCACAACTGGCATTTATTTTGTGAATGTTTTTGAAAGTGTATGAAACATGATTTAGTTATAGTGAGTGCTTTTGAACATTTTATACTCTTAAGAACCAGACTGCCTTATTTTGAACCCTCATTCTCTTGTGAGCTTAGATTTTGAGGTAAAGGAATAATTAGTGAGGGAAGTGTGGGCTTTCAACACACAGAACTATTTATAGAGAAGCTGAGATGAGCATGTTTGCAGATGAATATAGCCCAAAATAGAAATCACTCTAATGAAGGACCAGGAAGCCAAGATCTAAGCTTAAATTGAACTTACTAAGTAAAGATTAAAAAGGTGAAGTAACTCCTTGAACCACAATTTCCTTGATGATGGAGACTTGTTCTGAATTTTTCAACTGTTAGTACAGCACCTGGAATGTGATAAATCATCCAAAAAAATTGAAGAATTTTCAAAAAATTGTGAACCTTTACACTAAATTTAAATGTCATAGCACATCAGTGCTGACTGCAAAAAGAAATATAGCTAATTAAATTGTTTAACCAATATTTAGGTTATATTTAACTAGACATTATAAATGAATACAAAGAGACACCACAGATTTCTAACAACCTTGGTCTGAGTTGTGCATTCCTGGCCCATCTAAGCTAGCTCACAATTCAATTACCCAAATATGACACCATATATACATGCGTTCCCTTGGACTGCCATTCTCCACAATATGCCAATGTTCCTGGCCATGTGGAATGAGGTTCCTTTTTCTAACCCATGGTGTGTGCCTCCTTCCTGCTGCTCCTAGCTGGAATGCCTTCTTCTTCCTGCTCCTGGCTGGAATCCCTTCTTCTTCCTGCTGCTGGCTGGAATGCTTTAGTCCTCTGTCTAAAGTGCAGGCTTCTTGCTCTAATCCCAGGAAGTCCCATCTTTCTCTGTCTGTGCCCAATCTCAGGCCTCGGCATTTTATTTAACCAATCAGAGTCAATGTAAGTAACAGACAGCAAGCAGGACCAATTAATTAACATTTAGATTGCTTAACTCTACCCCAACAGCTGACTATAACTCTGGTGTGTCAAAATTCTTTTCAATCACTTACCCTTTTGTATGAGTTCACTGCTCTGCACACAAAATATTTGGGAAATTAATAAATAAAAAAAAATAATAGACATTGGACATTGCCTTAGTGAAGATGCTATGATATCAAGAGAAGTCAATAGGATAACAGCAAAAAAGTCACACTTACATCTTTTCCTGTCCTGCTTGTCTCTTTCTCTGAATTCACTCACCTCAAGACCCCACATACAGTTGCTCAACCTGAAAAGAAATCAAAGTCAGAGCATGCTCGCTGTGCTAGAATTAGAATGTGACACTTGCTCCTGGTATTTTGTTTTAATATGTGTACTTGGAAAGGACAGAATAAAGGTCAGAAAACAAACAATGCAGGAAGCAGTTGAAAAAATATAATTACAGGGGAAAGCAGAGCTTCCACTCAGAGGAGTGCTAAGCATGAACAAATGTTAAACAGCTGTTGTCAGGGGGACAATTTGGAACTTAGGAAAAGCACCAAAGCTGCTCTGCGGCATAACACAGTGAACAGGCACAGAATGATGGAAGGCAGTCTTTCCTCTTTGCAGGAGCCTACAGTGGGCCAGGGCCAAAGGCTGAAACCCACTCAGAGACAGATGGCTGCTTCTGGTAGTTGAAGATATTACATGACTAGAGTACCTGATTGGGTGGAACTATTCACTAATGAGATCAGGTTTAGACTTTGGATTTTCTTTTTGTTTTTGCCAGAACACATCTATGTGAGAGTCCTATGAAAAATTTTTATATTGTAAAAAAGAAAAAAAAAGATAGAAAAGGACAGATATTGTAGGGAAGTACAATACTCAGAATAAGATAAGACAACTTCATCTTCAAGCACTTAGTTGTGAGAAAGTGTAAATTATCTCGTATCAGCCTTCTCCCTATCCCCATCTTAACTGCATTCAGTCTCCAGAGATGGTTCATTCCGGTAGAGTGGTTCAATAACTGAAGCTCTTCTATAAATAAATATATATATTATATATGTTATATATAAATTATATATATTATATATGTTATATAAAATTATATATAATATATACATTATATATTATATATATGATATATATTATATATATGTTACATAAAAATTATATATAATATATATAAATTATATATTATATATATATAGTGTGTGTGTGTGTGTGTGTGTGTGTGTGTGTGTGTGTGTGTAACCAAACCTGTATGAGAATGGGTAGATGGAGAGTGATGGAGGAAGAGGGAGTGAGAGAGGAGAGAAGATGGAACGAAACCTAGGAAACTCAAAATTGATCTTCTTCTGTACAATTTTTAATAAACTGTACCTGCCCACATTTTACCTGGCTTTACCTTTTATTTAAACAATACAAGTTTGAATATTTTCCTTATTACTCAAACAAAGATTCATATTCAGCAAAAAACAAAATATACTAGTATTCAACCGAATCTGCTTAAATGCCTACTTTCCCTGTGGCACTTAAAGCCCAGCTGACCTTGAATACATAATTTAATCTCTTTTCAACTCAGTTTCTTCAGTCATGAAAGCAGGTATTAATAATATTTAATTTACAGAATTGCATGAGAATGAAATGTACTAATATGAATGTAATTTGTAACAGTGCCCTAGCACATGAGAAATGCGATGTAAATGTAAGTAATTATTACATAAAATGTGAAGTCATAACACTGCAAATATAATAGAAAAAACTGGAGTATAAAAATTATCTAAAATCTTACTTCAACCCAGGACAGCATTGTTTCAGTGATCTGTTACGTATTCTAATGTTAATTAATTGCTCCCATAGGCCTGCTTGCTGGCTGTTACTTTGCCTGCTAACCATTGTCTCTGGTTGATTTAATAAATGCTGAGGCCTGAGATTGGGCAGAGAGAGAGGTAGGTGGGGATAAGGTGCACAGGCTTTTGGAGAGGGAGGTAGATGGAAGGAAGCCAAGAGGGGAGAAAGGAGAGACCCAGTGGGTTAAAGATGCCATGTGGGCTGAAACATCGCTGTAGTGTGGAGAATAACAGTCCAAGCGGATGTGTATATTTCAGGTTTTATCTGGGAAATAGAAGTATAAGCCAGAGAAGATGGGCCAAGATTACACAGTCCAGGCTTAAGGCTTGTTATAATCCATCAAGTGTCTGAATGTGATCATTTATAATGGCGGTTTAAGGATTAAAACTACACTGCTGACCAATTAACTATAATTTAAATACGGGCAAATAATTTAATTACATATTTTCCACAGGATTCAACATTTTACAACATTTTTCTATATACATTTTAAAGGGCTCATTATCAATAACTATACTACTAATGAAATACACACACACACACACACACACACACACACACATATAAAATGTTCCTCTGTGTAGTCCTGGCTGTCCTGGATTCATTCTATAGACTAGGCTGACCTTGAACTCACAGAGGTCCACATGCCTCTACGTCCCAAGTGCTGGGATTAAAGATGTGTGCTACCATGCCCGGCTACTACTAATGATATTAAAGGTAGTAACTATTATATAAACAACATCTATTTATTGATACCAAGTATGCAGCTCTGATTCTTGTTTTCATTAAAATGTTATAAAGATGGTATTAAGTTAGAAATGTTGATAGGTCCATTTTGAGAGTCAGCACATTAACAACTAGGGTATTTTGCAAGTATATTTTTTACAATGTTTTGTAATAATTCACACTATCTTCATACGTCATATTTCTTCCTTTTTGAGGGCAGACCTATGATTGCATTATATTCTTTTATATCACAAAGGAAGTGGTTTTACTATTCATGAACAGAGACCAGTTCTGTTGTTTGTGACTTAATCAAAGTACAGATTATTCTGTGTGTGCATGATCTGTGTGTTCTTTTGCTGTTCTTGGGGAGTATACTTTATTTTTACTGAAAGGACTGTATGACCTCATTGATGTAACTGGAAGAGACTGAGTGCTGACAAGTGTCAATGAACATTAAATTAGAATCCAGCATCACATGAGATAATAGGTTTGTCCAATAGCAGTTGTCATAGCTAAATTTGGTATATAATTTCAGACCATGAAAACAAGATAAGAAACATAGTTGTCTTAAGCCATTGAAAATACATTCAGTTGCAGTAAAATAGTATGTAATATATGTAACACAGCTGCTTTTATTATTATTTTTACTATACTTAATATATTTTACTGTACTTAATTCTGCTACCTCCCTTCCACCTCTTGTTCCTCCCAATACCCCAACAGTAGGTGGGAGAGAAAGAAAGTTAGAGGTGAAAGGGGGTGCAGTTCTGTTTAAGCCACTTCCTGCTGATTAGGGAGTTGGATTCTTTGGTGGTAATACCAGTCTCATTAGAAGTCCAGCAAACCACCTCAGAGACCTGAGAGGGATAAATATATCTGATTATATAGGAAGTTCAGGGCCCGCAGCTTCCAAAACTAAGAAATGACATGCCAGTGACTGCCTGGACAGCTCCCATTTTCTCTCCATACATTACAGCATCAATCTTCAGCTGTTTGGCCCCATTTCTCTGACAGACATTGATTGTAGAGCAGGAATTATGAAGGACTTGCCTACCCTGTCTTGGCAGAGCTAGGCTGTCGACTTATCTGCTTCCAAGTTTTGTCCTTTTTGGACAGCAGTCTGTCTACAGTTGAAGCACGGTTTTGTTTTGTTTTTTTTGTTTTGTTTTGTTTTGGTTTTTTTGCCAAGAGATAGGCTTGCCACTAATTCAACCATCTCACACTGGAGATTCTTCGATGCTCATCTTCTACTTGGAGTGGAATAGGGGATGCTGTCAGGAGCTGGCATGTCTCGATATAAAAAAAAAATCTTAATTTAAGAAAACATCTTTGAATGCCATACTCTGCAGATCTCTTGGGGTTTTTGAAGACACCCTGTCTATCTCTTATGTTTAGATAAGCAAAGTGGTTGAAGAATAGATATCTAGAGTCTCATAGTTAAATTTTGAGTTGTTTAGGAATCAAGAGGGCGTTCTGGATCTAAGATGTTTTCAAAATTGTGATGCAAGTTAGTATGAAAGCTGAGTTAGATAGAGAACTTTAAACTCATGGAGATAGTTAGATAGTAGAATGTTAAAGTCAGGTGCCAAATACATATGGACTGGACATTGAGAATGTATGCTAAGCCATATAACTCTCAGAATTGTGGCCTATTTATTTCAGTTGTTTTGTACTGTATTTATTGTTATAAGAGAAAGAACCATTTGTTGGACTGAAAAAAAAAGAATTTTGCATTCTGGGGGAAGGGTGAGAGGGAAGGAAGGTGGGGCTGGGAGGGGTGGAGGGAGAGGGCTGTGATGGAGATGTAACTTGAAGTAATAACTAAACATTAAAAAAATATTAAAAAAAAAAAGAAGTCCAGCAAACCAGGAGACCAACAAACCAGGAGACAGCAGCAGGAAAAACAAGCAGCAGTTTGGGGGAGCACCAGCTACTGGGAGAGCAGCAACCACTTTCTACCTTGTAGCTCTTTCTCTTCTTTGTAGAGCTTTCTCCTACTTCTTTGTAGAGCCTCTACTTTTTTTTTCCCCTGTCGACAAAGCTTTTTAATTATCCAGTATATACATTCTGCTGGATGACAAAAGCTACAGTTGGTTATCCAGGGAATTGGTCAATATCTCAATTTTTAAAGAGTACCCAAAAAATATTTTCCCCTCCATTCCCAAGAGGTGGGATGGAAATTGTTGTTGTTGTTATTGTTGTTGTTATGTTATGTGTTGTGATTGTTTATTGGTGTTTGGGATGAATGGATATATGAATGAAACTGTAAGGGTTAGATTGGCATGGTCAGGTTTTTCCCCAGAATCTGCCCTTTCAGATTCTATGGACATTAGCAGTGAGTTTAATGTCGGTTACACTTTTGTTTTGTCTCTTAGACATCCTGAACCTTCTACTCTCACTTTTGCTTCAGAAATCATCTTGGAGATATGTTCTACTTCGGCCAATGCACTCACCACATTGTGGATTTATATGGTCAGGGTGGAAAAAAAAAAGCAGAAGAAAAAATATATGGGTTGGATTTAGGTATTTCTTTCTTTCTCTATTCCTTGTCTCTCTCTTTAAAAATAAAGGTTATTTTGTTTATATTGATAGAAATTTAAGATTATTTTATTCATATTGATAAAAGTTTAATATTATTTTGTATATGAAATGTAAGATTATTGTGTATATATTGATGCAATTTAAATTATTTTGTATATATTGATAGAAAATTAAAAGTTTATTTTTTATTGATAAGAATTTAAAATCATTTTGTTTGCATCTTGCTTTAATGTCTTTTGATTGCCATAGATGTAAATACAACTATCTATGATATTGTTATAAATTTAAGATTATTTTTTTAACTCTTGTTTTACTGTATATTGATAAAAGTTTAAAGTTATTTTGTTTATGCATTGTACATAAACAATTCATTATATTTTATATGTAATTTTTATGATTGTAGATATATTTTAGTGTTAGATTTATTTTTTTTATTTTACAAGAAGTAGGATATATAAGGGGAGTTAGATTAATAAATTATATTTAGTGTATATATGGGGCTTTTGATACAGTCTCAATATGGGTGCATGAACATCTGCTTGGCTGTGGGCAATTGACATTGCAGCATATGGACTAACAACAAGGTTTATGGCCTGGCATTGTTTTCAGCTGCTAATAGCCTTACGAAGTGGGCGGAGTCCAGATTAGGCTGAAGCCAGGTGAAACAAGGAGAGACCCTATTTACAGACAAAGTGAGTGGAGCCCAAGAGTCCCAATAAAAGAGAGTTCCCAGACTAGAGAGGACAAGATGCCAATCAACTTGTATCATCTGATGGAGAAAAGGCTGGTGAACTGGAAAGCTGATCTCAGAGCTGAAAAATTACTGCCAGCTCTCCCTGAGGCAGAAAGAAGCTGGTGAGCAGAGAAAGCCTCAGCAATACAGCAAAAGACCAAGGACTGAACCCTGTGGCACAGCTTTTGCCTACAGGGGTTCGATCAGCTCAATAGTGGTCTGAATGGAACTGTGGCCAGCCTCAAAGACTGAGGAAGAGCAGTTGAGTGGCTAATACAAACTGAATAATTTGGTGTATGGAGAACTGAGGCCTTCCAGAGTAACTGGGGTTATAGTCATTCTTAGGGCTAGTTGAAACTGCAATTTAATTAATTATTGTAGTTATTAGTAAGTATAAACTGTGAAATTAAGCTAGCAGAGCAGCAGGTAGCTGGGCAGAGGAGCAGGTGGCCAGGCCCATGTGCCTTAACTGGTTGCGTGATTTGTCCTGGGGAAAGAGCATCAGGACCTAGGGTACTCTCCTCCACCTGTGACCTAAACTCCCTGTTAGCTAATACAAGTTGTTATATTAGGCTGGTAGAATTACCAGCAGTTTGGCAGGATATTCGCCTAGGTTCAAGGGAAGTCCAGGAGTCTGGAAGTCCAATGGCCCAGGACTGCTTGAAATTAGGGCCTATAAGCAGTCGCATTCCTTTCCCCAATATTTAAATACACCAAGACCTTTTAATGTTTTAATGCTTAGCCCTTAGCTGGGCAGACGCTCAATTAGCTACTCTAAGTTAACCCGGATCACCTAATCCCAAACCGCCATGTGGCTGCAATTACCTTCCAGCATTCTCAAGAAGTCTGTCTCCTTCTGTGTCCCAGCAGAATGAGAGTGATTCTCTGTGTGTGCTCCGAGTTCCTGTCTAATCTTAGGAAGTCCCATCTTCCTATACTCTTTCTGCCCAGCTAATTGGCCATAAGGGACTTTTAGTAACCAATCAAGAGAATGCCTCAGAAAGGGTGGTAACCAGATCTCATTGAATCAACCTATCAGAAACAATTATATTAGACCCTCCCTCAATAGCTAGTAGTTAGGTAATTGTTTATATTTGTTATAAGTACATACAGTTATTGATAAATATATATTGGTTAATTTAAAAGTTTCATCTTCAACTATATGTAGCTCAATATAAATAAATTTAAACTAACTTTTAATTCAATTTTGCTTTAAAAAGCAAACAAATGTATTTGACAACCATGTTAAATCAATATATAAGAGATCTCTTATATATTACTCTATTAGTTTTATTTATGGAATTATAGTCTACTATTCATGTGTATGATTATAAGGCAAAATGATTGCCTTACTTTTCATTTTATTAGAAAACTATATAGTCTTTAATTATCCCAGAAATATATGTCCAATACAAGTAGATGGGATATTAAATAATTTTAGTGAAGTAATCATGATGTTGTGACTGGAAATAGGGCTCAGTGTTTAAGAACACTTACTGCTCTTGCAGAGGACATGGATTAAATCCAAACAACCCACGTGGAATCACAATAATTTGTGACTCTTGTTCTAGGGAATCTGATGTCCACTTCTGTTTTCTATAAGCAACAGGCATCCATGTGATACATATAAGGCGCACTCACACATACATACATATGTACACACACACACACTCAGACACACACACAAACAAGTAAACATATATTTACCTAAAATAACTAATAAATAAAAATTTTAAAACACATGCAGTTGGTTAACAAAAAGGAGAAAGGAGTGGTTTTTTGATAAAATACATTGTATAAAATATCATAGAATTACAAAAATATTTTTACTAGGCAAGGAGAAAGTCTAATTTTTTGAAGCATATGTATATTAATACATTTACTCTATGTATAAAGATATGAAAAAGACTTTCCCTACTTGGACCAATATTATTGAACAGTTTCTTTCCCCCCTGAAATATGCTAAATGTTCTGAATGAATTAAAGTGAAGATTATCCAACAATAATCCTTAAAATCTCTTATACAATGATTTCATCACATTCAGGAAAGTGTAAATATTATGAGTTTTCCATATATATGCTTTAAAGTCCTTCTTTAGCAAGTAATAGAGAGCCACATTGTTTTATAATTAATTACGAATATAAAAGAACAAACTGTAGTGCACAATTAATTACTTTGTTAGTTATCAATATACCAACACTGGCAATATATATGAAAATCCCATTGTAAGAAAAAGTTTGACTTCTAGGGACAAAAGAATGCTTTATTGAACAATTATACTCTCTCTCTCTCTCTCTGTTTCATGATAAAAAATATTTCAAATAAGAAGTTCCAGAAAAAGCCAAATGAATAGATGAATTAAAGAAAAACATAAAGAATATTATAACTAAAGTCAAATCATTATTACACTGTATAATAAAGATGAAAAATAGAATCATGTCTCAATGAGTAAAGTTTAAAAAAGGGAATAAATATTGCTGAAGTTCACTATGGAGAAATAAAAGAAGACCAAGTGATCCAGGAAGATCAAGATCAAGTGTGACAGACAGAGAGAGAGAGAGAGAGAGAGAGAGAGAGACTGAGAGAGAGAGAGAGATAATGGATAAATGGATGAACAAATAAAAATAAGTAGATCAAAGACCTTAACATAAAAATGGGCACACTAAATCCAATAGAAAGAAAGTGGGGAAAAGCCTTCAACTTACTGGCACAGGTGACAATTTCCTGAACAGAACATCAACAGCTCAGGCTCAAAGACCAACAATCAATAAATGGGACCTCATGAAACTGAAAATCTTCTGTAAGGCAAAAAACACTGTCATTCAAACAAAACGGCAGCCTACAGATTGGGAAATGATCTTCACCAACCCTACATTTGACAGAGGGCTAATATCCAAATTTACAAAGAACTCAAGAAATTAAATGCCAAGAAACCAAATAATCGAATCAAAAAATTGGGAGCAGAGCTAAACAGAGAATTCACAAAGGAGGAATCACTAATGCCTGAGAGACACTTGAAGAAATGCTCAGCATCCTTAATCATCAGAGAAATGCAACTGAAGAAGACTCTGAGATTCCATTTCACACTGGTCAGAATGACTAAAATCAAAAACTCAAATGGCAGTACATGCTGGCAAGGTTGTAGAGAAAGGGGAACACTCCTCCATTGCTGGTGGGAGTGCAAGCTTGTATAACCACTATGGAAATCAGTCTGGCGATATCTTAGAAAACTTGAAATAATTCTACCTTAAGACCCAGCCATATCACATCTGGTTACACATCCAAATGATTCCTCACCAAACTACAAGGACATATCCTCATCTCATCTATGTTCATAGCAGCCTTCTTTGTAATAGCTAGAAACTGGAAACAACCCATATGTCCCTCTGCCAAGGTATGTATATATATATAAAAAAAAACTCTGGTACATTTACATAATGGAATACTACTCAGCCATCAGAAACAATGAAATCATGCAATTTGCAGCCAAATGGATGAAACTAGAGAAGCTCATCCTGAGTGAGCTACCCAGACTCAGAAGGATGCACATGGCATCTATTCACTTATAATCAGATTATAGCCATATAGTACAGGGTAACTATACTACAACCAATGCACTGAAGGGAACATGAACATAGATTTTGTTACCTGTCAATGGGACACTTTGCCCTAGTGGTGCTGCCTTGTAGGCCCCTCGTGTATGAGGAGGCTGTTAGCCTTCATATGACTACTGAACTGGGGCAGGGGACTGTTATGTAGGGACACTCCACTCCAGAGGAGTGGGATGGAAGGGATAAGGAGTAGAGTGTGGGAGGATGGGACTGGGAGGGGTAGAAAGAGGGCACTGTGATGGAGATGTAACTTGAAGTAATAAGTAAATAAAAAATATATTAATAAAAAATAGAATGTGATATTTAAGATAAAAAACAAATCTAAGTTATTTTCTATATATCCCTAAAATTGAAGATTGTTGCTTAAAGATGAAGTTTAAAAGGAGAAAGATTTCTTTGAAGTTCCTCAAGTATTTAAACAGTTTAGAGCAGTTACTTTCTCTCTGAAACACCACAGAGTATGTTAGTAAATACCAGACTACACAGCTGTAGTAAGTTCAAAGTCAATGAATACTCATTTGAGAGAAGCTTTTATGATTGCAACTCAGTGACAGCTCTCCTCTTACTTATTTCAGATGCTATGTTTTGTTTTCTCATAAAAAGAGTACCAGGAGTACCCCAGGATAGTAGTTGTAAGTAGCTCTCTTTGCCCTAGTGCAGATACTGAGAAAGTTGTGACACAGAATCGTTGTTGTAAATTACCCCCACTTATTTTAGCAAACTTTGCTACATTGGAATTTTGTTGAAAATTCTGAAAGAAAAAACAGTTTACAAGGAGGAGCGATTAAGTGTATGTAACACATGATTTCAGATATTTAAGTCTGTGTTCAGCTGGTTCCATTGTTTTTAGGTCCGTAACTAGGCACACCTTAGAGAGGAACATCTGGAGGCAAAAGCATTTAAAAATTTTTGACTTCAGTACAAAAAATTGGCCAGAAAAATAAAATACTCATCAAGGACACACACCCAATGACACTCTCACAAGCTAGGGTCCATTTCATAAAGTTTCCACCACCATGTTCTGATCATCTATGATTTAGATGATGAAAATCCATCAATGCATTAAACACTGTTGAAGCCATCCTTCCTGATCGGTGCTTCCCCTTTATTAGGGACTATGTCTGAAGCACATGAACTCTGAAGGATATAAGAGAACACTAAGGCTTCAGTACACATGTCTCAAACACTGATATATCTAAGGCAAATTTGAAACTCTCTGCTGGGGTTTGTTTAAAGTGCCAAAATACTTTGTGTTTGATTGGTTGGATGGTTGGTTGATTGGTTGGTTGGTTGGCTGGATGGTTGGTTGGAGGGTTGGTTGGTTGGTTGGTTTAGTTTCTGAAAGGCCCAGGATAAAAGTCCAGCATTCTATGGAGGCAGGAGTGATCCCGATCCTGCTTCTGACATGCAGTGATTCCAAAATCTTCAAACATCACTAAACTTGCTTGATATTCATTTTTATATTGAAAAAGAATTATAAAAATAGTATCTGCCTCTTGTAGTTGCATATATTAACATGATGTATAATGACTTGGGCAGAGTTGGTAGTCATTATATGATATTTATTAGATGCAATTATTGTAACTAAAATCCAAAGAATATCATATTTAAAACCTCTTCCCATAAAAAACCTATTAAGGTAGCTACTACGAGGCTAATTTTAATTGCCACATTTTCTCTGCTCACTTGCCCTCTAGCTGAGTGCTAATTACCCGCATGCCATAACAAGTCTCATTCTGAGTCTTAAGCTTCCACTCTTATTGCTCAAGGTGTAGGGAATGACAACTGGCTGACCACCCCTCGTCATCCTAATTCCCTGGTGCCATTTTCAGCTTTTTCTGAAATGAATGTATATTAGTTTTGTGAAGCTTTAGACTGCAAGCTTCAAAAATTTTTGTCCGATTACTATAAAATACCAACCTTCAGTGACAGTATGGTGTCCTTTCTGGCTACCTACTGAATCACTTGCTGTCTTTTAAAACAGATGAAAAGTCATCCTGCTCTGTCGTCTGGCATATGACCCCAGTACTTGACATTTTAAAATTACTAATTTGAGATAATGAATCCACTTGCTACTTAGAAAGATGAAAGACACATGACTTTTCATGATCTCTTTGTTTGGTGGTGACATCTTTTCACATTGAATGTAAATTTATTGCAGACTCACAGGCAGACATATGAAGAGAGAGTCTAAATTGGAGGCTTGCATCAAAATTTTTCCCTCAGATGTCTAGGAACCTCATGTAAGAGGGGGAAGAAAGGTAATAGGAGTTAGAAGGAATGGAAAACACAAGGAGAACATGACCCCCTGAATCATCTCAGCACGGCTCATATGGACTTACAGAGACTGAAGCAGTAAGCATGGGGCCTGCGTGGATATGCACCAGGTCCTCTACATATATATTATGGCTGATAGTTTGGTGTTTTTGTGGGACTCCTAACAGGAATAGAGGGTGTATCTCTAACTCTTTTCCTGTCCTTTGGACTCTTTTCATACTATTTAGTTGCGTTATCCAGCCTAGATATCAGGCCTTTTGACTTGACTTTTTGTATCTTGTATTGTCTTATTTGGATGTTGCCTCATGGTGGCCTGTTCATATGTGAAGGGTAAATAGAGGGGGAGTATATCTGTGGGAGAGGGGAAGAAGCCTAGTGAGGAGCTGAAAGGAGTGAATGGAGAGGAAATTGTTGTCAGAATGTATTCTGTGAGAGAAGAATCTGTTTTCAATAAACAAACAAATAAATAAATATAAAAAAAATTTTATACTTAAAATTATTATTTATAAAAATCATTGATAAGTTACAAAGTAGAAGAGAACAGTGGATAAGAGGTATCTTAATGCTTACTAGTGAATAATGAGATTTTCTGTTAGAACTTCAAGAAAAGCAGTTATGTCTTTTGTTCCTTCTACCAAACAGTAAACAGTATGTCCTGACTAATTCAGAATATTATAAATTATAGAGGAATTTAAATCCAGGAACATGGCTGCTATGATCATATACAAAGACCTATTAGTTTTGTATGATCTAGCTGGAATGGAGACACACCATATACCTTTAATTCCTCTGGCTGGAATACAGATATACCCTTAGACACACATTTAATCTGAACAATGTAAATAAGATTAGTTGGTAGAAGGAAGCAGCCATGTTTAAAAGTGAAGTCTAATTGAGAGGCTAGAAGTTTCCAGGACTAGGCTTAGGTTAACACATGGTGGCAGTAAGCCTCCAAGATAACAATTACTTCTGGCAAATAAAAGTTACATTTAAAATTAAATATATGTAAATTTAGGAGGGAAAATAAATACTATATTATTTTAAGTTTTCTTTATTTCTACTTTTAGCTGACATGGTTATGCAAATAATCTATCAATATATCATCAGAATATAAAATTTTAAGACTAAATATTAGACTATGGCAAATATACCAAAGGTTTTACTTGTGAACTAGGATAGAATTAAGCTTTTTAAAAAAAATATTTATTTATTACTTCAGGTTACATCTCCATCACAGTGTCCTCTTTCTGCCCCTCCCAGTCCTGCCCTCCCACCCTCTACCCGCTATCCCTTCTATCACATTCCTCTGGAGTGGAGTGTCCCTACATAACAGTCCCCTGCCTCATCTCAGCAGTCATATGAGGGCCAAGAGCCTCATATACTGGGGGCTTACAAGGCAGCACCACTAGGGCAAAGTGTCTCATTGACAGGAAAAAAAGTCTATGTTCATGTTCCCTTTGGTGCATTCGTTGTAGTAGAGTTTTCTGTACTATATTAAAAATTGCATATAAGTTATCATGAAAATTGAAAACATTCTAATGATATTTTTAAAAAATTTGTACAGAACTTGCATACAGGGAGCAACAAATTGCTTATAGAAATTAATGACACAAACAATTAAGAGATACTACACTTATATATTGAAAAACTCAGTGTTTCTAAGACAATATTCATTCCCAAATACATGAATAATTTTAGTCCAGAATGTAAAATGTTCTAAAAGAATTTTTATGCATATTATTAAATTAATTCTAAAGTTTATGCTGACATTCTATATTGAAATCTGAAAGAACCTAAATAGTTAATAGGATGGGTTTTTTTTGATACAAGTAAAGTTGAGAAATTATTGCCTTAATTTCAATCTATGATAGTAAAAAACAACATACTTTTGTATCATAATAGATATATGGTATAAATATACTCCTGGAACAAATTACATATTTAAAAGAAAAAATTGATTCAGGAAAACACACAGAAAGATGTTTCTCTTGGGCAATGAAGCTGAAGCAACTGGGTAAATATATTTATAAAAATTTTGATCCGTTATTCATATTATATATAAATTTTTATTTGTAGTAGATGAGATATAAACATGAAAATACTATTGTACAAACTCTATAAGAAAAGAAAGAATCCATTGTGACCTTATAATAGGTCAATAGGTTTTGATATGCAAAATTATGTAACAAATGCTAAAAGAAAAAATTGCTTAAAATTTCACATTTAGGACTCTAAAATTATATTCATAAAAGTAAATAGAAGGGAATATGATAGACTAGAAGGAATTAATCTTTTGTGCATCTGACAAAATGTGTGTATTTATTATTTAAATGTTCTTATATATCAAATTTAAAATTGACTAGTATTACTTTTTATGTAAATTTAAAAAGAAACATTTCCTGGGATTGGATTCCAAAATTACTAATCATCTAAAATTAATATTCTATTCCACCATTACTAAAATGGTAAGTATTTTAAAAGTTAATAGCACTAAGCAGTGACTTACTTCAGTGTATATGTAAGACATGTAGAATGCTCATAATAGTGTTAGAGCATAAAATGTTTTGGATATTTCGGAAAGTCACAATAACTAGGCAAATGTCTAGGGTTACTACTGCTGTGAAAAACACCTTGGCCAAAAGCAAATTGGAAAGAAACAACTTTATTTCACTCACAATTCTATATAAGAAATTTATCATGAAAACAATGAGGACAGGAACTAAACAGGGCCCAAGACTGGAGGAAGGAACTGAGGCAGAGTCCATGGAGGAGTGCTATTTATTGATTTGCTCAGCATGTCTTGCTCAGTTTGCTTTCTTATAGAGTCCAAGACAACCAGCCAAGGTATAGCACCACCCACAATGGCTGGACCCTCTTGCATCAATCACTGATTAAGAAAATGCTTCATAGGTTTGCCTGCAGCTAGATTTATGGAGGCATTTTTTTAATTGAGGCTTCCTCCACTCTGATGATTCTAGCTTGTGTTAAGTCAATATAAATCTAGTAAGTACACTAAACTATACTTATCTTAATTCTAAGGTGAGAAAAAAATGAAGAAAATTGAATGACAAGCAGCAAAAATGAGTATGCTACTGAATTAGTATCATGAAGATCATTGACTCCAAACCTACCCTAACATTGTCTAAAACTACCTGGAGATTGTTCAAATATGTATTCATATTTATCAAGAACTGGTGGAGCTTGATTTTCTACATTTATAGGAGGACTGTATATGGTTAGAGTTGCTAATCCAATGACCAAACATTGGCTATCAAATACCTCACTCAAAAAAAAAAAAAACCTCAAAAAACAAAAACAAACAAACAAACAAAACCTATATGATTCTTTGCATCCTCTGATCTCCGAGTAATGCAGAGAACAAAGTGCTCAACAATACTACTTAGTTTTAATGAATTTTTCCCTCCATTGCTTCAGACCTCTTGCCATGCATGTTTAAAATTTCATGTATTTTACTCTTGGAAAATGTGTAGTAGCTAAAAAAAAAAAAAAAAAAAAAAAAAAAAAGAACCTGTGTTCTTGAAGTTTACATGATCCTACATTCCCTCTCTGCTATTTTTTTTCTTTTCTTTCTTTCTTTGATTTTTTTTTTTTTAGTTAAACATTCCTTTTAGGAGATGAGTTCTCTGTGGCACTGAAGGAATTGTGGTGATGAAATTATGGGAGTATATATCAGACTTTCTGTTTTGATTCAAACAATTTTATCCAGGGAGTACTTTTGCAAAGTAGGTTTCTGTGCTTCTCTACTTCAATTTCAATGATTAAAAACTGTGGTTAGTACATTCATGAAATAATGAGGAAAGAAGTAAAGATCAATTTAAAAGTTGTGGGCATGAGAATCATCTCTATTATTACATTTCTGCTGTTCTCTAAGAATTAAAAAATGAAAAGCATTTTAATTTTTGGTTTTATAACACAAAGCTAACCCTCAATGCCTAATATACATTTTTAATTTCTGGTTTGACAATACAAGCCATACCTTAATATTCAATTAATATTTATTCATTAAAAGCAGCTTAATCTCCACATGAGCCAGACTATGCTATGTTATAGAAATAAAAATAAAAATAAAGATTATAGAAACTCTATGTTTATTGCTATCCTGTTCTCATTTTTGGTTCCATCTATACTCAATATTAAATTAATTTTTCCACTGTGATTTTACTTTTGACTTGACTTTGAATATAGTGTAAACTTGCACCTGATATATTTTGGTTTATTTATTATTATTATTATTATTATTATTTTAGAATTAGGTAGCTAAATCTACAGAAACTACCATTTCCAGTTCTAAGGCAGAATCTCAATTCACTTATATAGATATATGACAAATATTTCATTAGAAATACATATATCAAAAATAACTTACTATTTTATTATAAAAAATATTCTAATTTAAACTGAAATCCTATTTTCTTAGCTAAATCTAGCAACCTCAACATTGGGACTTGTGGTTAAAAGTCACCAACACAAGCCGAAAGCACCTAACCCTGAAATTGATAAAAATCTCTCTTTCCATAGATCCACATATAATGCCTAAGTATACCATGAGATTATGAGAGTAAGTCTAATTGCACATATTGTCAGTGCTTCAAGGGAGTGTAAACATTAAAAAAATTCCCTCTTTTGTTCTAACAATTCAGATATATAAATCCGAAAACATACAGAAAGATCTGTATGGTATGTAATTTTCTTAATAAACCATTCACATGTTTACTTTCAAAAGGCCCAGAGAAACATTGTCAAAGCAGTTGAACATGAGCATGAGGCAATTGTTTTGAATTCATGTATGCAGTAACCAGTGTATAAATGGATTACAGTTGGGTGGTATATACACGTTACATATTCTACCATTTAATTACCATGACACTAAAGTCATTAATGCTTTTAATAAATTCATAGTAGAATTTTTGTTTCTTTGTTTTATGGAGTGAATTGAGTAAATAGTGATTCCAAATTGTAGGTACACAATTTGCAGGGTTTTTTTTTCTCAACAGCAATTGATAATCAAAGTCATTAAGAAACATTTGATATGTGTGGACTTATGCAGAAAGCCTGATAGGACTTTAAATGAACACATATCACACTTTAAGAGTTAAGTCTGAGATGGACATTAATTATCCAGGAAAATGAAAAAGTGTGTGGTTTATGTGTGCTCTGGATAAATGATGCATAAACTGGTATTTGTTTTGAAAGGAGTATAAATTCTACCTTTGTGCACACAGAAGGAACATGATTATACTTCATCTGTTTTCTGTTGCTTTTTCCTTTTATAAGTTGCCCCACTGCAGAAAACACAGAATGGAAGAGCAATACAATATATGAAACAGCATTTATCTGTAAAGCTGTATCCAGACACACACATAATATGAAAGGGGGAAAAAATGAATGAGGTCAGCCAAAACAACAAAGGGGCACAGTGAAGGATGCTCTTTTTTATTTTTTCTTTATCTTTTTTCAAAAGAACTCTACTCAACTAGAAAAACAGATGAAGTATCAAATTTTAGTAGCAGCCAAAGTTCACATTGTAGAATACTCTATTCAGAGTTTAGTTTGGCAGTCATATCAGATAAATAAATAAAATGTATATAGCTATTTTACAAAAGTTGTATTTTTTTCACCTAATGTATGATTGGCAGGGTATGCTCCATGAGGAAGGACACTTTCCTAATGGAGGAACTCTGATACTCATTCTCCTGACTAAGACCAAGGCGAGAGCCAGGGCATCTGTGGTCACATTTATGAGTGCTTCTTCTGGATAAGTACTCTGGATTTGACAACCTTTTCCTTCAAACATGGTAAAAGATGTTAGTAAGATTTCAGTTGTTCTCATGGTCTATGTAAAGTGTTCCCTGAAAATACATATAATCATCATTGCAAAACAAATTCATAAAATTGCAAACAGCACCAAAGAGAAAGTGACCACAAAAAATGTTAAAACAAAAATAATATTCAACCGTGACTTCTGCTTTAAACAATTGCCAATTAAAAAATGGGGTACAGAACTAAACCAAGAATTCACAAAAGAGGAATCTCTAAAGGCTAAGAGTCACTTGAAGAAATGCTCAAATTCATTGGTCACCAGGGAAATGCAACTCAAAACAACTCTGAGATTCCATCTCACACCAGTCAGAATGGCTAAGATCAAAACCTGGAGAGATGGCGTGTGCTGGTGAGCATGTGGAAAAGGAGGAACACTCCTCTATTGCTGGTGGTTGTGCAAACTTGTACAACTACTTTGGAAACCAATCTGGCAATATTTTAGAAAACTGGAAATAGCTCTACCTCAAAACCCAGTCATACTACTCCTGGGCCTATATCCAAAAGATTCTCCACCAAAGCACAAGGATGTCACTTCCACAATGTTCATAGCAGCTTTATTAGTAACAGTCAGAAACTGGAAACAGCCCGAATGTCCATCAACTGAAGAACAGATTAAAAAAAAAGAACTGTGGCACATTTACACAATGGAATACTATGAAATTTCCTTATAAATATTTTGATTTGAAAGCTTTTTATCAATCTGAATATGTATTACATGAAATTCTGTAGTAAAGTGCCACAGCCTATTAATATATACGATTTCTATTATTTTAAGTGTATTGTAGGACTGATATATACATATGTGTGTGTGTTTGTACGTGTGTGTTTGTGTGTGTGTGAATTTGTAAGCCTACCACAAAACTACATAATCACTCAAAGTTCCTACTTTGATTTATGGTTGACTTTACTATTAAGGTGACCTATTCCCATACACATTATATCAAAGGACTAACTAGGTGTGTTCCTGAATTTTCAGTTGTTAATTGCTGTGCCAAGTGCTGATATGTTATTTGGTGCTGTCATTTCTATGGCCCATTACCTGCTTTCTATATGTAAACATTTCTCGAAGTTCTCACATGCTCAAAGAGTAGAAAGCAAGCTGCCATGGGGGAGGTCACAGAAGGTCAAGTTGTCCTCTGTCAGTCCAAAAGACAACCCTAAGATATGGAGTATGCATAGTCCTGCTGCTGATCTGCTCAGAATGAGTAAGCTGTGGAACCTCTTCCACTAGGCTAATAGCTTTTATTGTATGAGAAAGACATGTGGCTTGTGTTAAGTTAAGGGCTGGCTGATGGAGCAGGAAAGAAGGGCTAGGAGGATGACAAGGCAGAAGAACAGAGGAAGGAGACAGGAGCATGGACAGGAAGAAAGGAAGGAGTGAGAGCCTCATGCCAGGATGGAGTGGCTGGGAATTCAGGTTAAGTTAGAAGCTTACTGAGAGACTGCCCAAGCAAAAAGTTCAACAGACTTAAACTATATAGATGGCTCCACATCTTTATTATTACATCACAAGTAGGACCTCTAAAGTTCCACAATATTTTACTGATCTACATTCTGTATATTTGACAAATATATAATGATAAATACACATAATCATAATATCTTACATGATAAATTTCCCCTTGATTAGACTATTCCTCTCTTCATGCACCCAAAATCATTGACAACCAATGATCTTTGAAAAAAATCATAGTTTTGGCTTTCACATAATAAAAGAAATTGGAAAGACATGTTGATCCCATTCAAGTTGTCTGCTTCTACTTAGCAATATCAACTTATGATATTTATGGCACCTCATGAATAGTGATGGCTTGATAGCTAATTTACTTTAACACTGAACACTATTCCATTTTCTGTATGCACCTTCATCTAAAGTCATAATGTAGAGGAATTTTGATGCAGAAACAAGGCTTCTCTTACCACATGCAAGATCTTCTAGGTCTATGCAATTTGAGTGGAATGTAGATACACCACACACCTTTAATCCCAGTGCATGGAACACAGACATGCCCTTAGTACACACCTTTAATTTCAAACAATGGTGTCTCATTAAAGAACAGACAAAGTGACAAATCAGGAAAAGATTTGACAGAATAGGACATGCCCAACTGTCATGAGAACAGCACAGGAAAGGAGACTATTGAAGAGAGCACAGGGAGGTCAGTTCATAGCAGTTCATTTTGTGTTAGTTCAAATGAGTTCACTCAGTAAGTTGAGGTCAGTCAGTTGGGAGTCAGTACAGTGAGAGCAGTGTAGTAGAGTTGAGTTCATTCAGTTCAGTGCAGGTCAGCAGAGGTAGCTGAAGCCAGAGAACAAGAAGGAGCCATATGATTAGAACAAATTGCCAGAGTTAGTTTCAGGCCAAGCAGAACGTGGGAGGCTGAGAGAAGCCAGACCAAACAAACAGCTTGGACAGGAGTTTGAGACAGAACAGCTGAGTTAGTTGTACCAGCCAGCCAGAGTTCAGAAAGAACTAGAAATGGTGAGCTTATTCTCCAGTAAGCCTCTGAGATGACAATTACATCTGCTGAATAATATTTACATTTATAATATATATCTTAGTTGCTTTGACATTTTTTTAATTCTAAGTACATCACTAAATGTCTATTTTAAAGTCTTTCTGTGGCATGGAACTTTTATCTATAGAAGAAAAGAGGACATATAATTATAAATATAAAATGCAAATGTATGAAAGCTTTAGAATAAAAGGGAACATGGAAGAACAACTAGATGACCTTGGAATTGAAAATGGCTGAATGGATTTGCATATACAACATGAAAAGCATGAAATATTCACGAAATTATTGATAAAAATACTATAATAAATTATTCAATATATTTTGATTTTTATGAACTGCAGTACTGGTATGGTGGGCAAAAAGAGGAGCATGAATCTCTGAATCACATACCACTTAAATAACAGAAACTATAATGTAAATTAACTAGTGTCTCCAAGGTACCTTAGCTTATCTCTCTTGGCATGAGACTCATATGATTCAGCATTTTAGGTCTTATTATTCTCAATACTCCTGTGGCTCAGGTAAATACTTCTGATAATGACTAGGGTAAAGGAGGAAAAGTGTGCCCTACTTTTTGGCTGTATTCACCCAGAACTTGATCTTACCACAAAGAAGCAGGTAGAGTGTATTTGAATCCTATCTCTCTTTAATGTAGTCCTTGAACTGAAAAGGGTAGTCCTTTGTTCTTCTTCACTGTATTATCCTGAATTGAATTTTTGCATCAATTAAATGAGAGAGAATATTGAGGTCATGTGAATTGATAACACACCCCCAAATGATTTGCAAATATTTATTAGAGTTTCCAAACTTGATTCAATTCCTATGTGATCATATACAGAAATAGGTTAAATATCCTTGGAAACATGTACGTATATGGTATGTATGTTATTTATTGATGCATATATCTTGATTGTTATATGTAGTTTATATGTAACTTTATACAAAATTCCATATGGTTTGCAGGAGAAAGATCTGATGTTGTCCACTTGTCATCACTCTGGAATAAATATATTTTTGCTTCCCCTTAACTTTAAATGTATATTTGAAGAAAACAATATTAAATAGGAGATTAGAAAGCTAAGAACAGGTATATTCCAGGCCATTCTTTTTAAACAAATTGCTTGCTTTTTAAGTAAAACAATAAAAAGGAAATTATTCATTTTATAAATAAAAAAACCAAGGATGGAAAATGGTCAAAATTATTTTTTAAAAAATCACTATCTCTTGGCCCTCATATGACTGCTGAAATGGGGTGGGACATTCCACTCCAGAGGAGTGTAATGGAAGGGATAGGGGGTAGAGGGTGGGAAGGCAGCACTGGGAGGGGTGGAAAGAGGACACTGTGATGGAGATGTAACCGGAAGTAATAAATAAATATTTAAAAAGAAAAAATCACTATCATATAATCATGGAAATCATTTCAATTCTTTAATTTAAAAATCATTACTTATAATCAATTTTATGCTATACAAATAATATAAGTATAAACTGGGAGAACAGAGGAATAAATCATTGTATCTAAATTCCTCTGTCATTCTGTAATAAAATTTGGTTTTGAATCATAAGATTACTCTGGGGAACACTTGTGCAAAGTGTTGTCATCTGAGTCTTATTTACGTATATATGTGTGTATGTGTATGCCTTTAGCTACACAAATTATAAAGCTTTTACAACTTGTTTTCAAATATTAGTTCAAAACATCAATAAGGAACTGAGCATGACTTAGAGCAATAGAGCATAATAAAAATTCTTTGTTTCTTTTATTGAATTTTAACTGAAATTGGAGAATGGATTTGAAAATTGTTAGACCTTTCTAAAATTGTCTGTGAAATACCATCTGATAACAGATTTCTATGTTGTAGTTAGACCATTCTCACACAAGAGAAGGAGATCAAGACTAGGTCTTTATGAATTCAATGTTTTATTGTGTATCAAAGAACCAGCTGGAACACTATAACTCTAGAGGCAATCATAACCTGTCAAAGACAAGGGTTCATGAGGGGAAAAACAAACAACCCCTAAAACCAGAAAACAAAATGCACAGGTTGGGCATGCTCTGTACAGGCAGCTGCAGTGGCTATTGGCAACATGACAGGGTATTAACTTTTAACAAAAATGGTATACAGGTATATTACCATGTTTTCTCTGATTACAAACAGAAAGATTTATGGTTACAGGTTAGTAATAGTTACCCTGAGTACTTGCATGCCTGAAGATCAGTCTGACCTTACCTTTAGCATGAGGTCAGGTTAGAATTACAGAATAACCGCATGTGGCGACACTCTCCTTTAATCCCAGCACTCAGGAGGCAGAGGCAGGTGGATCTCTGTGAGTTCAAGGCCAGCATTGTCTACAGAGTAGGTTCCAGGATAACCAGGACTACATAGAGAAAGCATGTGTCAAAAAAAAAAAAAACAAACAAACAAAAAAGAAAGAAATTAGAGAATACGTTATTTTTACTTCACCCAAAATGAAATATTCACTAACAATAAACATAGTCTCATTTACCCCAGTCTTCTTTATTCTGGTAAAATTAATTATCTTGGTAACATTATTGCCTACGAAATAAATGCTAATTTTTTGACCAACTACAGAATTACAATGTCACTAGTTGTCCATGGTGTCTACTAATGTACCCATTTCATGTATGCTCCTTCTTCTCTAGTGTACAAAATAATATTGTACCTTAGTACTTTAGATCTGTGAGCTTTTTCTGTGACTGTCTGCCTATTATCCATCTATCTGTCTATCCTTCTATCTATCAATTTATCTATCTATCTATCTGTCTGTCTGTCTGTCTACTTATATATCTACCTATCTATCATCTATCTATCATGTACCACTTGTCATCTATCTATCAAATATTTCTATCATCTATATAATCACTAATGCATATATCTATTTTTTGGTTGCTGATTAGAGGAATCTTATCTTTTCTTTCATCCTATTTTGTAACTACCTCTAAATTACATGTGAAATGCTGTAATGATAGACCTATTAATACCACTCTATAACAGATATTTTATTCTCTTTTGAAAAACCATACCATGTCTTCCTAATATTTGTATCACTTTCAGGATCTGTATTCCTTTTTTTTTTAACTGATTGAACAATAAGAATTTAATTACTATAGTAATGAATTGTATAAACAGATAAAACATATTTGAACTAAGATTTTCTTTCAATATCCAGAAAATAACATTTACTTTTCAAATTAGATACTCTACATAGTTAGCACAAAATGTTGCATGCCTTAAATGACAAATAGATATAATTAAATTTTTTTAAAATACTTTCAATATGGTTAGTCACTGAAAATAATATTACATGAAATTTCCTCAGTTCTCATGTAGTAAAACTACCTTTAGTCTATTCTTAGTCAAGTTATTAGTATGGTGTGGCAACTAAACCAACCCCAGATATATAATAGTTTGAATTTTAAGTAAATTATATGTATCATTCATGTAATGTGTCAAGATAAATATTGTACAGGTAGAGGGTACAGAATTGTATGGATTATTCTCTTCCAACTATTCATTCAAGATGTCACTCTGATTGAGATCTTCTAACATTTTGAAGATATTGCTTCCTTGGTGGAGTATTTTATACCTTATTTAGATGAAAGAAAATGAGAAGTTGACGTGGGAATTTTTCATGACATAGGCATGGCAGTGAATGGATTATCTCCATTATTCTGAATCAGAATTCAACCACATGGTTGCATATTATAACAAGGGAAGATAGAAAATAGTATCATTGTATGGGACAGAAGTTACAGAAATTCATTTGGAGAGTTATAGAAAATATATCATTGGAGACACTCCCATACCCATTGTGCAGAGTCCTGCAAGAACACCAAGCTACACAACCATAAAGTACATGCAGATGATTTAGCTCACACTAAGGCAGGGCCCATGTTTGTGGCTTCAGTCTCTGTTATTACCGATGACCTCACTCTATACATAGAGTATAAATAAACATACTCTATTATACTAGATAGAAATATCTAGTATACTTCTATACTAGATAGAGAAATGAAGAAAACAGGTAAAAATTACCTAGAATCTTGTCAAAAAGATTCCAGATTGTGTTTCTATAATATTCACAAACATCCTATTTGTAATTCATAAGACACACTCTTAATAATAAACTATTTCTAGAAAAATAGAACTAATAGAGGGAGATAATTCCTACTGGGCAAAAGTGACCCTGCTCTCTCAACAGACTATATATAGTCCAAAGATGGACCATTGCTTAAATGCAGGTAACCTGATGTCCTGATTCTGCAGAGACAGAATGGAAAAACCCTTCTTATTTCCGCTGCACAATTATGTCTGTGAGATATGCTTGGCCAGAAGGCAGAAGATGATGCTCCAATGGTGTAGAGAGACATTTGAGAGGGTCTAGGCAACAAACTGTCATATTTCTTTTTGGAAGCTGCTCTCCTAAGCTGCTTATTCACTCAAATATTAACTTTATCCCTTCTTATGTCTTTGATAGGGTTGAATATACATAAAATTTCAATTAAACTTGAGTTATTTAGGATTTAAACAGAAATATAGGATATGATAGAAAATATTTAGGTTCAAAACTTTGGACACATGATTTTTTTTTCAAGATTTCCTGACACAAATAGGCTAAACATTATGTATGTAACTTTTACTATATGAATTAAAAAGTTTAGCCTTTCTATTAGACAAAAGAAGGGAATTGATGAGGTGATGTTTAAGCATTCTAAATGTTAATTCGTCCTGCTTGCTGTCTGTTACTTACATTGTCTCTGATTGGTTAAATGCTGAGCACTGGAGTTTGGGCATTTCAGAGGTAGGCAGGACTAAGGTGCATGGGCTTCAGAGACAGAGAGCATCTTGGGAAGAAGAAGCTCTGAGAAGCCGAGGAACAGGCAAGGAAGACACACACCAAGGGTTAGATTAAAGATTATTCCACATGGCCTGAAACATCAGCATAGCATGGAGAATAGCAGTCCAAAGGGATGTATGTACACTTGGGGTCATATTTGGGTAATAGAATTATGAGCTAGTTTAGATGGGCTAGGATTGCATAATCCAGGCCAAAGCTTGTTAAAATTAAAAACAAACAAAAAACCTCATATAAGCTTGTTGTTGAGGATCTGTCTTATGTGACAGTAGCAGCTGAAAAATCTATAGTATTCAAATGAAATCAGCAATGATAATGTCCAAAAGAACTGAGGAGAATGTAGTTCTCAAAGTGGCAGAAGGCTCAAAACCCAGGCACAAATGAGTGCAAAGACAGGAAAATACCAATCATTTTTCATTCTATTCAGAGCTTTAGTTGATTGGATGAAGTCCCCTGCTGTTAGAAAGCACAATCAGATCTATTCAGTTTGTCTATTTAAATGTAAATTTCACTCAGAAACACCCTCATACACACACTAGAATGGTGTATGCCTACATCTGGCCTTGCAATGGTCTTGGCAAATTGATGCATAACAGAAGATAATAAAAGATCACATCGCCTCACACTGGTATCAGTGGTTTTCTGAAGTCAGTGTGAATATAGTCCTTTTCTGTCTTAAATACAGAACTATAGAAAACTCATTATTTTATTAGAATTTATTATTATAATAATAGCTATTATCACTATCATTACTTATGTTATAATAATAGCTATTATTACTATTATTACTTATGTGCACATGTGTGTGTGTGTGTATGTGATGAGAGAATAGCACAGTAATTGTAGAAAAGCTCAAGGACAACTGGACAACTGGTAAGAAGTAGATTCTCACCTTTTGCCTAGTTCTACCAAGGCCCCTCCTGTTTCTGCTGTGTTGCATATTCTACTCTAGCTGGTTGAGGGCATCACAGTCTCTTTCTCCCATCTCACAGTAGATGTGCTAGGTTTAGAGATGCAAGATATTGTGCCTGGCTTTTTATGTGGAATAAGGGAAAATGATAACAGATTACTGGAGTTGCTTGGAAAGTGCTTTAATCTGCTAGCCATTCTTTTTTTCTTTCTTTTTTATGTTTATTACTTCAAGTTACATTTCCATCACAGCCCCTTCCCTCCACCTGTTCAGGTCCCACCCTCCCACCTATCTTACTCCTCTGGTGTGGGGTGCCCCCACATATGAGTCCCCCTCAGTTCATCAGTCATAATAGCCAAGAGACACTTGAAGAAATGCTCAACATCTTTAATCATCAGAGAAATGCAACTCATGATGACTCTGAGATTCCAGCTCACACCTGTCAGAATGGCTAAGATCAAAAGCTTGAATGACAGCACATGCTGGCGAGGTTGTGGAGAAAGGGGAACACTTCTCCATTGCTGGTGAGGGTGCAAACTTGTACAACCACTCTGGAAATAAGTCTATCATAGAAAACTTGAAATAGTTCTGCCTCAAGACCCAGCCATACCACTCCTGGGCATAATTCAAAAGATTCCTTACCAAACCCCAAGAACATCTCCTCAACTATATTCATAGCAGCTTTATTTATAATAGCTAGAAACTGGAAACAACCCAGATGTCCTTAAAACAAAGAATGGAATAAAAAAAATACAAAACTGTGGTCCATTTATACAATAGAATATTACTCAGCTATTAGAGAAAAGGAAATCATGCAATTTGCTCCCAAATGGATGGAACTAGAAACTCATCCTGAGTGAGCTAACCCAGACCCAGAAAGATGCACATGGCATGAATTCACTTACGACTGGATTTTAGCTGTATAGTACAGGATAACTCTCCTACAATCAAAAGACCTAAAGGAACAGGAACATAGACTTTGTTACCTGTTGGTAGAATGCTTTGCCCTAGTGGAGCTGCCATGTTAGCCATTCTTACAAGCCAATGTTCATGATCTTCATCATACACATCATCACTTTCATCCTCATGTTGAATAAGTCTCAAAATAAGAAATGATTATCATTTCAGATATTGTAAAAAACAACAAAAGCAGTTACTCTCTACATGAATGTCCTTCTAATTGTAAATCTACAACTACTGGAAGAAAGGAAGAAAATGTACCAATGAGTCAATGATTTATAAACTATCATTTAGACTAAATATAATGAAGTGAATTATTTCACAATATTTGAAACCATGTTTGTGAAGTGAATTAATTTATTAATCTAGAAGAAAGTTCTAACATTTTCTTCATTTCAAATATACACAATGCTTGCCTAATACAAATTAAACTTTATTTAAAGGTACATTTTTATTAACAAATAATACAGGAAGTATACAGTGGAATGTGTTTGATATCACAATGGCATTTTTTTTAAAGATTTATTTATTATGTATACAGTGTTCTGTCTACAGGTATATCTGCAGGCCAGAAGAGGGCACCAGATTTCATTATGGATGGTTGTGAGCCACCATGTGGTTGCTGGGAATTGAACTCATGACCTCTGGAAGAGCAGCCAGTGCTCTTAACCGCTGAGCCATCTCTCCAGCCCGACACAATGGCATTTTAATTGTACTTACCTCGTCACAGAGTTTAGGGGGAAAAACATATTTTCCAAGTCAAGTGTTCATTTTTATCAAGTTGGATACACACAGTGAAAAAGATTTCAGAGACTTTTCTACTGTCCATAGTGTCATAACTTCTCTTTTTCAGCAAAAGGAACCAAAGAGTTTTAAGTATACCTTCCCATTCACATTACTAAACTGTTTATCACTTGAGTAACTACTATCATTGAATCGATGAGGAAACACTTTTTCCTCCTCCATTAGCACCACAGATAATGATCAGAAAATTGGACTTTCAAGCTGAAAATAACACTACTAATATCAAATGCTATAAAATAAAACCTCACTTCAATAAAGTGACATCACATCAATAGAATGAAGATGTGTGGTTTAATAAAAATGGCCATCATACCAAAAGCAATGTACAGATTCAATGTAATTCCTATCAAAATACCACCTCAATTCTTTATAGACCTGGAAAAAGCAATTCTCTACTTCATATGGAATAACAAAAAAAAACCTGAATATCTAAATCAATCCTGTACAATAATAATAATAATAATAAATCTGGAGGTATCACCATCCCTGATTTCAAGCTGTAGTACAGAGCAATAGTAATAAAAACAGCATGGTACTGGTATAGAAACAGACCAGTGGATCAACAGACTCGAATTAAAGACCCAGAAATGAATGCATGTACACACCTATGGTCACTTAATTTTGACAAAGAAGTAAAAACTTTACAATGGAAAAAGGACAGCATCTTCCACAAATGGTGCTGGTTCAACTGGATGTCCACTTGTAAAAGAATATTAGACCCATACTTATCACCTTGCACAAAACTTAAGTCCAAGTGGATCAAAGACATTAGCATAAGGCCAGACACATTAAATCTATTAGAAGAGAAAGTGGGTAAAACCCTCAAACTCATTGGAACAGGTTACAAATTCCTGAACAGAATACCAACAGCTCAGGATCTAAGACCAACAACCTAGTTTCCTAATCACACATTTTGACTTAGAGCTTAGATATATGCTTTGTGAACTTTTCTTTTCTCATATTTTTTTCTGGTTTTGTTTTTTTTATGTTTATCTATTGCTTTAGGACCATCTCCATCACAGTGTCCTCTTTCCCCACTTCCCGTCCTGTCCTCCCACTCTCTACCCCTTATCCCTTCCATTCCACTCTCTGGAGTGGAGTGTCCCTACACATCAGTCCCCCACACCAGTTCAGCCATCATATGAGGGCCAAGAGCCTCCTCATTCAATGGGAGCCCACAAGGAAGTACCACTAGGGCAAAGTGTCTCATTGACAGGAAAAAAAAAAAAAAAAAAGTCTATGTTCTTGTTCCCTTTGGAGCATTAGCTGTAGTATAGTTATCCTGTACTATATAGCTAAAGTCCGACTATAAGTGAATAGATGCCATGTGCATCCTTCTGAATCTGGATTAGCTTACTCAGGATGAGCTTCTCTAGTCCCCTCCATTTGGCTGCTAATTGCATGATTTCATTGTTTCTGATGGCTTAGTAGTATTCCGTTGTGTAGATATAGCACAGTTTTTGTTTTTTTTTTTAGCCATTCTTCCTTAGAGGGACATCTGGGTTCTTTCCAGTTTCTAGCTATTACACATAAAGCTGCTATGAACATAGATGAGGAAACCTCCTTATGGTTTGGTGAGGAATCACTTGAATGTATACCCAGAAGTGGTATCGCTGGGTCACTTGAGGTAGCGCTATTACAAGTTTTCTAAGATATCCCCAGATTTATTTGTATAATAGTCATACAAGCTTGCATTCCCACCAGCAATGGAATAGTGTTCCCCTTTCTCCACAACCACACCAGCATGTGCTGTCATTTGGGTTTTTGGTCTTAGCTATTCTGACAGTTGTAAGATGGAATCTCAGAGTTGTCTTGAGTTGAATTTCTTTGATGATTAAGGAGGCTAAGCATTTCTTCAAGTCTCTCAGCCATTAGGGATTCCTCCTTTGTGAATTCTCTGCTTAGCTTGTTCCCCATTTTTTATTGGATTATTTGATTTCTTGGCATTTAATTTCTTGAGTTCTTTGTAAATTATGGATATTAGCTCTCTGCGATATATGGGGTTGGTGAAGTGCTTTTCCCAAACTGTGGGTTACTGTGCTGTTCAAATGACAGTGTCTTTTGCCTTACAGAATCTTTTCAGTTTCATGAGGTCCCATTTATTGATTGTTGGTCTTAGAGCCTGAGCTGTTAATGTTGTGTTCAGGAAGTTGTCACCTGTGCCACTAAGTTCCAGGCTTTTCCCCACTTTCTCTTCTATTAGATTTAGTGTTTAAGGCCTTATGTTAAGGTCTTTGATCCACTTGGACTTAAGTTTTTTTTGTTTTTTTTTGTTTTTTTTTTTTTTTGCAAGGGGATAAGTATGAGTCTAATTTCATTCTTTTGTATGTCAACATCTAGTTAGACAAGCACCATTTGTTGAAGATGCTATACTTTTTCAAACTCTTCCACAAAATAGAATCAAGAACATGCATGCAAAAACACTGAATAAAATATTGGCAAACAGAATCCAAAAACACATCAAAAGTATCATACACCATGATCAAGTAGGTTTCATCCCAGGAGTGAGGGATGATTCAACATAGGTAAATTCATCAACATAATTCACCATATTAACAAGCTGAAGAAAATAAAAACACATCATTTCGCTAGATGATGAAAAAGCATTTGACAAAATCCAACACCCCCTCATGCTAAAAGTCCTGGAGAGAATGGGCATAAAGGACCATATCTAGAAATAATAAAGGTGATATACAGAGAGCCAGTAACCAGCATCAAATTCAATGGAGAATACCATAAATCATTTCCTCTAAACTCAGGGACAAGACAAGGATGCCCACTTTCATCATATCTCTTCAATATAGTACTTGAAGTTCTTGCTAGAGCAATAAGACAACTAAAGGAAATCAAGGGGATACAAATTGGAAACAAAAAAATCAAATTATCCCTATTTGCAGATGATATGATAGTATACATAAGCGACCCTAAAAATTCCACCAGAGAACTCTTACAGCTGATGAACACTTTCAGAAAGGTGGCTAGATACAAAATTAATTCAAAATTATCAAAAGCCCTTCTTTATACAACAAATAAATGGGTTGAGAAAGAAATTAGGGAAACAACACCCTTCACAATAGCCACAAACAATATAAAATACCTGGGGGTAACTTTAACCAAGCAAGTGAAAGACGTGTACGAAAATAACTTCAAGTGCTTGAAGAAAGAAATTGAAGAGGCCGTCAGAAGATGGAAAGATCTCCCATGCTCATGCATAGGTACAATCAACATAATAAAAATGGCCCTCCTGCCAAAAATCAATATACAGATTCTATGCAATTCCTATCAAAATACCACCTCAATTCTTTATAGACCTGGAAAAAGCAATTCTCAATTTCATATGGAATAACAAAAAAAAAAAAAACCCAGAATAGCTAAATCAATCCTGTACAATAAAAAAACATCTGGAGATATCACCATTCCAGATATCAAGCAGTGCTACAGAGCAATAATAATAAAAACAGCATGTTACTGGTATAGAAACAGACCAGTGGATCAATGGAATCGAACTGAAGACCTGGAAATGAATGCACACTCCTATGGTCACTTAATTTTTGACAAAGAAGCCAAAACCATACAATGGAAAAAGGACAACATCTTCAATAAATGGTGCTGGTCCAAGTGGATGTCGACATGTAAAAGAATGAAATTAGACCCATACTTATCACTTTGTAAAAAACTTAAGTCCAAGTGAATCAAAGACCTTAACATAATGCTGGACACACTAAATCTACTAGAAGAGAAATTTGGGAAAACTCTCAAACTCATTGGCACAGGTGACAAATTCCTGAACAGAAAATCAACAGCTCAGGACCTGAGACCAACAATCAATAAATGGGACCTCATGAAACTGAAAATTTCTGTAAGGCAAAAGACACTGTCATTTGAACAAACTGGCAGCCTACAGATTGGGAAAAATCTTCACAACCCCATATCTGACAGAGGGCTAATATCCAAAATTTACAAAAAACTCAAGAAATTGAATGCCAAGAAACCAAATAATTCAATCAAAAAATGAGAAACAGAGTTAAACAGAGAACTCATAAAGGAGAAATCCCTAATGGCTGAGAGACACTTCAAGAAATGCTCAGCATCCTTAATCATCAGAGAAATGCAACTCTAGAGGACTCTGAGATTCCATCTGACATCTGTCAGAATGGCTAAGATCAGAAGATCAAATGACAGCACATGCTGGCCAGGGTGTGGAGAAAGGGGAACCCTCCTCCATTGCTGGTGGGAGTGCAGGCTTATGCAACCACTATGGAGGTCATTCTGGCCATATCTTAGAAAACTTGGAATAGCTCTGCCTCAGGACCCAGCCATACCACTTCTGGGTATACATCCAAATGAATCCTCACCAAATTACAAGGAAGTTTCCTCATCTATGTTCATAGCAGCCTTATTTGTAATAGCTAGAAACTGTAAAGAAGCCAGATATCCGTCAACAGAAGAATGGATTGAAAAACTGTGGTACATCTACATGATGGAATACTACTCAGCTATCAGAAACAATGAAATGATGCAATTTGCAGACAAATGGATGGGACTAGAGAAGCTCATCCTCAGTGAACTAACCCAGACTCAGAAGGTTGCACATGGCATCTATTCACTTATGGTTGGATATTATTCCTGTCAATGAAACACTTTGCTCTAGTGGTGGTGCCTTGTAGGACTCCAGTGTATGAGGAGGCTCTTGGCCCTCATATGACTGCTGCACTGGGGCCGGCGACTGTTATGTAGGGAAACTCCACTCCAGAGGATTGGGATGGAAGGGATAGGGGTTAGAGTGTGTGAGGACGGGACTGGGAAGGGTGGAAAGAGTACACTGTGATGGAGATGTAACCTGAAGCAATAAATATTTTTTTGAAAAGTACATGGGATACAGAGAGTTATATTTTCTAGGAAAATAAAATGAAAGATAGAATCCTTTTCAAGTATTTTAGTAAGTAGAAGGAAACATAAGAGGTAGAGGGCTAAGTGCAATTCTCCGCAAAATCTCAGAGTACTAAGAATGTGGGGAAGACAAAGAATTCCAGGAAGATGGGAAAAAAAACAGAGATCATTTTGCTTCATCTACTCTTATAGTGATATAGTGAAAATATATTCTACAGGTAAGAACACATAATCAGAATATCCTGATGACTATGTTGCCATATTTCTTGGAAACTGTGAAAGAATACACTGTGTTCTTGGCTTGGTTATCTATGCAACAGGTAGAATCAGATTAACACTTAAAAAAAGGTTTCATTTAATTTATCATTTCAGTGCCTATGCCACTGCTTGGACCAGAATAGTCATTGAATGGCTTCCTACTGAATACTTCAAATGATTTATGTTCTCATGGAATAAGAGAATTTTATATGGGCATGCATAGAAATTACCTTAGTTATATTAACTATGCCTTATTAGAACCTTGGTGAGGCAGTCTCAATAGTTATAATGATTGTCTATTGTTGACAATTTAGACTGTTTTTATTCCTGACAAAATCCATTATCTTCCTATACTATCACACAAGACAGATTCTCTTGCATTAAAAATAACTCACAAAATTAAGATCTCAGCATAATGAGAAGAAAAAAAAGTAAGAAAATTATAGGATATAAGATTTAATGAAGATTTAGTTTCTTTGAGGATTATATACTCTAGGCACATAAGTATTTGTTTGTTCCATATACATACAAACATACATTATATCTCGCACCTACATATATATCCCTTGCATACTAGATTTATTCTCCTATCAGTTTCACTGATGAAGCAATATCTTGTGAATACTGATCTGTATGAGTATATTTATTTTTAAGCAGAGAAGTGATCAAACAATTTTATGCTCTTCAGACATTCTCCTCACAATGGGTACACACACACACACACACACACACACACACACACACTTGCTCTAAATACTCATGATATTTTTATTTTATAAGTTTGAAAGGAAAAACTGAAGAAATCATTAGCACCAACTATTGTTAGCAACCCACATTGTGGGCTTTCTGGATTTATTCTCAAATGTGTCCTTCAGTACAGGAGAGAAAACCTAATATAGAGCAAAGAATAGAAGATCAAGGTACACTACTGAAGACCATGTGGGAGGGACAGCAATGGTGAATAGTTAGCTTCAACTTTTTCTGTGCTCTTGAAGTGCAAATATTTTAATGTTCATTTCATCAAAGCATAAACAAAAATTTTAGCAGTTTACTATAGGATAATATAAAAACATGTATGTAGAAATTTGGTGTTACTTCACTATACCAAACTATTTCAACAAAGGTCTCTGTGAACATTAACTACTTAACAGAGGACTTGAGGCCTTTGTATCCAATCAAATTGCAGATGTTTTGGTTGGTTGGTGCTGTTTGGTCTGTTCAGTTTTTGTCACACTTAGATTACTAGTTCACATATGTCTAATCATTGTCTTTTAAAAATTTTTATTTATTTTTCAAGTTACCTCTCAAACCTACCCTCTCAACCTCTTCCCCATCTCCCTCCTCTCTTTCTTCTCCAATGAGAGGAAGCCCTGCATATCATTCCCGAGTTCATCAGTCACATGAGGGCTGAGGGCTTACTCCTGAACTGGGGCCTGACATAATAGCCCAGCTAGGCTAATGTGTTCCACTAATGGATAACAGAGTACATGATCCTCTTCAGGGTGGAGTTTCTCTTAGGAGAATTATGCTAGGTTCTTGTCATTTTGGATCTGTGGGATTACTGTCCTGTACTATATGGCTAATATCTACTTATAAGTGTGTACCTACCATGTGTATATTTCTGGGTCTTTATTAGATCACTCATGATGAGTGTTTCTATTTCCATCCATTTGGTTGCAAATTGCATGATTTCCTTGATTCTGATACCTGAGTAGTAGCATTACTTTATGTTAATGTACCAGTTTTTGTTTGTTCTGGTTTTTTTGTTGTTGTTTTTGTTTGTTTTGTTTTACCCTTTCTTCAGTTGAAGGACTTCTGGTTCTTTTCCAGTTTGTAGTTATAACAAATAAAACTGCTATGTACATAGTTGAGGCTAGGTCTTTGTGTTTTGCTGAAAAATCTTTTGGATGTATGCCTCAGAGCCGAATGGGTGTGTCTTGAGGTAGAACTACTCAATTTTCAGAGATATTGCCAGATTGAATTCCAAAGTGGTTGCACAAGTTTGCACTCTCACCATAAATAGAAGAGTGTTCTCATTTCTCCACATCCTTTCCAGCATGTATTGTTACTTGAGTTTTTGATCTTAACCATTCTGATAGATGTGCGGTGTAATCTCAGAGTTGTATTGAGTTGTATTTTCCTGATGACTAAGCATGTTGATCATTTCTTCAAGTGTGTCTCAGCCATTAGAGATACCTCTTTTGTGAATTCTTGGCTTAGCACTATACCTAATTTTTTACTGGATTATTTGATTTGTTGGTGTTTAATTTCTTATGTTATTTATATATTTTGGATATTAGCCTCTGTTCGATATGTTGGTGTTGGTGAAGATCTTTTCCCAGTCTGTTGGTTGCTGTTTTGTACTAATGACATTGTCCTTTGCCTTACAGAAAAAATTCATTTTCAGAAGGTCCCATTTATTGATTGTTGGCCTGAGGTCTTGTTGTTCTGTTCAGGAAGTTGACTTCTGTACCAATGAGTTCCAGGCTTTTCTCCCTTTCTCTTCTATTAGATTTAGTGTGTCTGATTTTGAGTTGATGTCTTTGATCCACTTTAGTTGAGTTTTGTTCAAGGTGATAAATATGGGTATATTTGCATTCTTCTGCATTTTGACATCCAGTAAGATCACCATCATTTGTTGAAGATGCTTTCCTTTATCCATTATATGATATTGGCTTCTTTATCAAAAATCAAGTGACCTTAGGTGTGTGGATTTATTTCAGGGTCTTTTATTCAATTCCATTTCAATCTGTCTGCTTCAATGTCAATACAATGCTTTTTTTTTATTGCTATTGCTCTGTAGTACAGTTTGAAATCAGGGATGGTGATACCTCCAGATGTTCTTTAATGGTACAGGGTTGATATTGTTATTGTGCAGGTTGCTTTGTTTTTGTCTTGGGTTTTTGTTTTTCCATATGAAGTTGAGAATTGTTCTTTCAAGGTCTGTAAAGAACTGTGTTGAAATTTTGATAGGAATTTCACTGAATCTGTATACTGCTTTAGGTAGGATGGTCATTTTTGTTATGGTGTTCCAAGAACATGGGAGAACTTTCCATCTTCTGATACCCTCTTCAAATTCTTCCTTCAGGGACTTGAAGTTCTTGCCATACACATCTTCCACTTGGTTGCTTAAAGTTAACGCCATGTGTCTTATATTATTTGTGGCTATTGTGAAGGATGTTGTTTCCCTAATTCCTTTCTCAGCCCATTTATCTTTTGTGTAAAGAAGGGCTACTGATTTTTTAGTATTAATTTTGTATCCATCCACCTTGCTGAACATGTTTATCAGTTGTAGGAGTTCTCTATTAGAATTTTAGGGTCACTTAACTATTGTAGCATATCATCTGAAAATAGGGATTCTTTGATGTCTTCCTTTCCAATTTTTATCCCCTTGATCTCCTTTAGTTGTCTTATTACTCTGGCTAGAACTTCAAGTACTATGTTGAAGAGATATGGGGAGAGTGAGCAGCCTTGCCTTATCCTTGATTTTAGTGGAAATACTTAAAGTTTTTCTCCATTTAATTTGATGTTGGCTATCGACTTGCTGTATATTGCCTTTATTATGTTTAGATATGTTCCTTGTATGTCTGCTCTCTCCAAAACCTTAACATGTGTGTTAGATTTTGTCAAGTGCTTTTTCAGCAACTAATGAGAAGATAATTTTTTTTTTCTTTCAGCCTGTTTATATGGTGGATTATGTTGATGGGTTTTCCTATGTTGAACCACCTCTGCCTCCCTGGGATGATCATGGTGTATGATACTCTTGTTGTGTTCTTAGATTCATTTGCAAGTATTTTGAGTATTTTTGCATAGATATTCATGACGAGAAATGGTCTGAAATTCACTTTCTTTGTTGGGTCTTTGTGTGATTTAGGCATCAGGGTGACTGTAACCTCAAAGAATGAGTCTGGCAGTGTTCCTTCTGTTACTCTTGTGTTCAAGAGTTTGTGAAGTACTGATATTATTTCTTCTTTGGAGGTCTGGTAGAATTCTGTGCTGAAACCATCTGGCCCTTGGCATTTTTTGGTTGAGAGACCACAATGTTTTTAATAAAAAAGCATTTATTTATTAATTTAAGTTACAACTCTTTCACAGCCCCATCACTCCTCCCCTATCAGTCCTGCCCTCCTGCCCTCTACTCCCCTCTTCCTCCTACCTTTCTCTTCAGATGAGGGGAACCCTCACATATCAGCCCCCCTCATTTCATCAGTCACATGATCGATAAGAGTTTTCTCTTTCTCTGGGGCCTTACATGGTAGCTCAGCTAGGGTAAAGTGTCCCAAGGGCAGGTAACAAAGTTCATGACAAAGACCAGCCCCCCCCACACACATTGCTTGATAAGGGATATGTAGAAAGACCAAGTTGCCTATCATCAATATTTATATAACATAATCTAGGTCTAGTGTAAGTTTTCTTCTTCTTTTTCTGGTTAGTGTTTCAGTATTTGCAAGCCTCTAGGGGCCTAGATTGATTTAGCATAAAATTATGCCAGACCTTCAAAGAAGAGCTAATACCAATATTCCTCAAAAACTTCCACAAAATCAAAACAGAAGGAACACTGCCAAAGTCATTCTATGAGGCCACACACACCCTGATATATAAAACACACAAAGACCTAAGAAAGAAAGAGAATTTCATACCAATCGCCCTTAGACACAAAATACTAAATAAAATACTTGAAAACCAAATCCAAGAACACATCAAAAGTATCATAAACTATGATGAAGTAGTCCTTATTGCAGGAATGAAGGAGTGCTTCAATATACAAAAATCCAACAATGTAGTCCATCATATAAACAGACTGAAAGAAAAAAAGCCACATGATTATCTCACTATATTCTGAAAAAGCATTTGACAAAATCCAAGACCCATTCATGTTACAAGTCTTGGAGAGATCTGACATACAAGGACCATACCTAAACATAATAATAATATGTAATATGTATTATATATTATATGTTAAATAATTTAATATTTGGCAAGTAAGTAACCAACATCAAATTAAATAGAGAGAAACTTAAAGCATTTCTATTAAAACCAGGGACAAGGCAATGCTGACCACTCACTCCATATCTCTCCAATATAGTGCTTGACATTCTAGCCAACTGATAAACACCTTCAGTAATGTGGCTGGATACAAAATTAATACTAAAAAATCAGTAGCCCTTCCTTAGACAAAAGAAAATTGGGACAAGAACAAAATTAGGGAACAACATTCTTCATAATGCCCAGAATTACTATATAATATCTAGGAGTAACTCTAACCTATCAAGTGTGGGAGACTTTTAATGAGGGCTTCTATTTCCTTTGGGGTTATAGGACCGGTAAATTTGTTTACAGGATCTTGATTTTACGTTGGTATATGGAATCTATCAAGAAAATTGTACACTTAGTTTAAGTTTTCCAATTTTGTAGAGTACAGGTTTTTTTTTTAAAGTAAGACCTAATTATTCTTTGGATATACTCAGTGTCTGTTATTATTCCCCACTTTCAGTTCTGATTTTTTGATTTGGACACTTTTTTCTCTACCTTTAGTTAGTTTGGCTAAAGTTTATCTGTATGGTTGATTTTCTCAAAGATCCAACTCTTGGTTTCATCGATTCTTTGTATTATTCTCCTTGTTTCTAAGTTATTGATTTCAGCCATAAGTTTGATGATTTCCAGCCATCTGCTTCTTTCGAGAGTGTTTGCTTCTTTTTTTTCCTAGAGCTTTCAGTTGTGCTATTAAGTTGCTTATATGAGCTCTCTCCAATTTCTTTTTGAAGGCACTTAGTGCTATTAGCACTGTTTTCATTGTGTCCCATAAATTTGGATATTTTGTGCCTTCATTTTCATTTAATTTTAGGATATCTTTGATTCCTTTATTTTTTTTCCTGAGTAGACCATTGTTCAGTTTCCATGAATGTGAAGGCTTGTTATTCCTGTTGCTCTTGAAGTCCAAGTTTACTCTATGGTGACCTGATAAGATACAGGAGGTTATTTCTATTTTCTTTATATTGGTGGATGTTTGGTTTATTACAGAATATATGGTCAGCTTTGGAAAGGATTCCATGAGGTGCTGAGAAGATGGTATATTCTTTTCTGTTTGGGGAAAACATTCTGTAGATACTTGTTAAGTTCATTTGGTTCATGACCTCTGTTAGTTTCATTATTTCTCTATTTGGTTTCTGTCTCAATGACCTGTTCTTTGTCTGAGAGGGTTGTTGAAATTTCCAGTATTAATGTGTGGAGATCATTGTGTGGTTTATGCTTTAGTAATAGTTCTTTTACAAATGTAGGTGCCCTTCTATTTGGGGCATAGATGTTCAGTAATGAGATTTCATCTTGATGAGATTTTCCTTTGATGAGTGTATAATGTCATTTCCTATCTATTTTTATTAATTTTGGTTATATGTGTATTTTATTTGAAATTAGGATGGTGACTTCTGCTTGCTTCTTGTATCCATTTGCTTGGAAAACTTTTTTTCCAAACTTTTACTCTCCAGTAAAGTCTATCTTTGTTGGTGAGCTGCATTTCTTGTATGCAGCATAATGATGGGCCTTGTTTATGAATCCATTATGTAAGCTTGTGTCTTTTTATTGGGGAGTTAGGTTCATTGATGTTGATAGATATTAATGACCATTGATATTTCCTCTTGTTTTGATGTATGTGTTGGTAATGTGTTTGTTTTTCTTTTGGTTTTGCTGTAGTGGGGTTATATATTTCCTGTGTTTTCTTGGGTGTAGTTAACTTCTCTGGGTTGGAGTTTTCCTTCTAGGATCTTCTCTAGGGCTTGATTTGTGGATAGATATTATTCATATTTGGTTTTGTCATGCAATATTTGTTTTCTCCATCTATGGTGATTGAAAGTTTCACTGGGTATAAGTAGTCTGGGATGATATCTGTGGTCTCTTAGGGCCTGTAAGACATTTGTCCAGGCCCTTCTTGCCTTTAGAATTTCTAAAGAGAAATCGGGTGTGATTCTGATGGGTCTCCCTTTACATGGTACTTGATATTTTTCTCTTGCAGCTTTTAGTATTCTTTCTTTGTTCTTCACATCTATTGTTTCAATTAATATGTGGAGGAAGAAATTTATTTCCTGGTCTAATATAGTTGGTGTTCTGTAAGCCTCCTGAATGTTTATAGGCATCTCTTTCTTTAGGTTTGGGAATTTTTCTTCAATGACTGTGTTAAAAATGTTTTCTGGACCTTGGAGTCAGGAGTTTTCTATTTCTTCTATTCCAACCATATTCTCAAAAGCATGAATAGGAGAAGAGAAATGTGCTATGCCCAGTGCAATCCAATAACTTGGACTGAACATTGTTTTTAACTGTTGCCTAATATCATCCCAGAGAAACAAGTCACTCTGTTGAATATAGTAATTACATATTATAGAGATAACTTCAGCTGAATATTTTTCTTATGAAATGGGAGAATAAAACCAAGCATACATATTGAATTAACGTGATTTTAATTGAGAAATAAATAGTAATTTTTTTCTCAAAATATTTTAAGATGTGCTATTTTAGATTTTGCCAAAGCACATTTAAACACCAGATAGAGAAACAATGCTATGAAGTGTGATTTAATTATCAACAGTCCCATAAACCAATATAAAATCATGTTGTCTCCAAGTCTCAATATTCCTTAATTTCCTGTAGTTCTATTGTGTAGGGTGAAGGCCTTTTGGGGTTTCCCAAATTCTCTTTGGCATTTTTATGGTTGAGTTCTTTGTTTAGCCCTGGTTTGGGCTGTCAAGTTGGTGTGACTTTATAAATATACCTTGTGACATTACCAGTAGATACAAGGCTCTCAGAAAATCTTCTGATCACCTGTCTCTTACAAATTTTCCACTCCCTCTTATGCAGCGTTAACTGAGAATTAGGTGCAGGAATTGTTTTATAGATGCATCTGTTGGGACTGGGTTCCACAACTCTGCATTGATAGGTTGTAGTTTTCTGCAATATTCTCTATCTGCTGTAAGAAGTTTCTTTGATGGTAGGTGAAAACTATACTTATCTGCATGTATAACAAGAATTTAGAATGAATTTTGAGATTATGTTCATTTAGTAAAGTGGTGGTTGTAGGTTTTTTTTTCTTCAATTTGTGAGATTTTACTGGCCCTGGGATTAATTAGCTTTCAGAACCAGGCATAATTTCCCTTTTGTTGAGTGTGTATTAAGTATAAGATACCAGACTTATAAGATACTAAGATACTAGAGAGCTGTTGATTACTATCAATGTCTGTATGCCACTACTACACTCTTAGAGTTAATGTGCCATGATGGTTATTGTTGTGGTTCACACCCATCATTGCTGGTTAGAATGTATGGTTGGTTTGTTCCTTTGGAAGCTTATAGGGTGACTTCTGGTATCACATACATGGAATAGGCATTCAAGTCAGTTCCAATTAAAGATGCCTTTGGGACCTGTGTCTGAAATTCAAGGTGTCTTTAGGAATAGAAACTTACTATCCTCTTATGGAGGAGAGATTCCAAGGGAGATAACAATAGTCTATAATATTCTGGAAGTCTTTTGGATAACATTGGCCAACAGCACAAAGCAGGGCTTCAGATGTCAGGTGTTGGGAGTTTTATTAGTTTTGTTGTTTGTTTTGTTTTGGTTTAGATTTTGGGCCTTTTGAGGGAGTATTGTCAGCCCAGATGGAAAAAAATTATTGAAATAATTTATGTGTCTTAATACACAGACTTGCATGTATTATAGTTTCTGTTTAGCTTGTTAACAGTGTGATACCCTATGACTTTTTCAAACCTCCTTACAGGTTTGCTCCTCTGTTCTACTATTTTTATCTCCCCTTTATCCCTCATTAGAGTCTACCAACCCTTTCTTCCATTTCACCAACTAGACTCTTGTCATATGAACTTCTTTTGTTAGTTCTAAACCTGATATGTACATAACAGATGCAGAAGAGATGTGTAGGTAAGGTAGATATAGAGGTTGGAAATGGATTTGGTGAAATTAAATCAGGTGTACAGAGATGATTTATTTGGTATAAAAGATAATCCCTGATGACAACCTGGAGAATGCAGGTAGATCTGGCTGGTTAGAAATGTTAGATGTGGCATGGGATAGGCATGTTGAGCAAAGACTGACTAGAAAGACTTGATAGAAGACTACAGAGTGATCTGGACACAGGCACTGCTGGCCAGATGAGAGAAGCACTGGATGTGCAACTCAACAGATATGGCAGATTGTAGAGAAGGTGTGGATAGTGTGAGTCAGAGAAACTTAAACTTCTAGACTCTAGAGAAATATATAAGAGATCTATCTGAGTAGTGAGATTAGATATATGGCACATAATGGGTCTGTGGTTGTTGCTCAAATTAAATAGGTCTGTTGTAATGAAATAGTATATGCCTAAGATATATATGTTTAAACTAATTTCAATATTATACCACATACATGTACCAAACTATCATCTTGCTCATTCATATTTTAAAGCAACACTAAGAAGGAAATGTAATTTGAATTTTAAGAATGCAAAATTAAAGTTGTAATTTTTATGTCAGCTAACTGAGGAGCTAGGCAACTTGTGCAATTTTATTATTAATTGAAGATGATTCTTTTCTATATGTCAAGATCTGTGTCAAGGCCTAACAGTCTTATGTGGTTGCATAAGATATAGATAATTATGTCTACAGTTTAATATTTAGAAAAAATAATGACACATTCCTTAAAATTTTGTTAATTTATCTTTATATTAATAATTTATTTTCACTAATATTGATTCTACTTTAATGAAACATTCTGGTGCTCTTTGAGAAAGTAAGAACAAAACAAATGATATGTAAGATTTTCAGACTAATAATGCATAAGACTCACTTACTAAACAGTTTCAAATGCTTCTCTAATTTTTAGACCCTCTATTATAGTTACGTTTTGTATTTAATATAAGACACAAGACTATTCTCTCAAAATGAAGAACATACATTGAAGCAATTGAACATTTAAATGTAAATATTTGTTTCTGTCATCATAAAATGCATTGAATGTTGTAGCATCATGAATCACACTTTCACTTTAGCACTTAAGGTTCTCTACATTTTTTCCTAGTTTACAGGATAAACTTTGTAACTTACCTTATCTTAGCATAAAAAAACCTTGCCATTCACTTCTTCTTTTCTCTTTGAATGCATTTGCTTATACTGGCCCCCCAATATTTAATACCTATGTCATATTATTGGTATAAATACTACCCTATATTCAATATTAAAAATAAATGTCAAATATCTTCATGATTTCTTCATTTTTCCAACCAATTTAATTAGTCATGGCACACTTACATTAAACTTCAGTAAATAAATGTATTTGTTATTCCTCACATTAATTTTCTACAACTATAATTGCTTTCTCATCACTTTCTATTCATGTGACTGCAGACAAATCACTTAATATTCTAAGCCCATTTCATTCCATTTAAACATTAATTCATTCTTTAGCCAACTTAAGCAATTACTGTGAGGACCAAGTGGAATAATTTGGGGATATTAGGTTGAATCTGTCCAAATATTACAATTGTGAACAGTATTAAATATGTTGAAGTTGAGAATAATGGAGGGCCCTAGTCTGGTTGGAACATTCCAATCTATGAGGTGCCCAGCTCTTAATGAGGCTGAAAATTTTTTGAACATGGACATAGATCAATACCTTATGGGATAACCGTTAATCATCCATGGAAACTGAGTCCTCATTCATTGTTATATCCCTCAGAGTTTTGCTCATAGTTATTATTGACACACAAAGTAAAACAGCATACTGTTAATAACTCTAGAAACCATACAAATGGCCATTAAAATTATGTTGAATTTCCTACAGTTCCTGAAAATGTAGCTTGTATTCCTTTATAGGATTTCAATTTCTTGCTCTAAAGTTATATAAAAAATAGCATTATCCTCAAATATGTACATGAAAATATACTGAATATATAACAATGTATACTCTACAGTTAGGTAGGTGTATATAATTCTATCCAGACTCAATATATATAATCTATTTGGTGAATTATTTACAATGAGATTCATATAGCCATTGGAATAATTTTAATTAAATATTTAATTTGTTTTAGTTGAAACTAAAAGTGTATATTTTAGTCTTCAAGAACTATTTTAAGGTTCATTGCGAAGAAACATAAAATGGTTAGTAAAGTGGATGAAAGTTTTGGATAGAATTTTGGAAAAAATTGAGAAACACTTATTGGCTAATTATGGCCATAGTTGATAAAATTTACTGGGTGATAAAATCTCAGTCATGCCAAACAATGGCATCTTTTGTCACAATGATCTTCTTGAAATATTCTAAATCTTCCTTAAATGTAAATTTTGATGAAAAACACTTCAAATTTTACAAGAGATTGTTGACTAAAAATTCTAAATAAATAGAGTAAATTTTCAGTCAATGTAAGCATTACTAGAGGAACTTAACTAAATGATATTCAAAAGTAATTCCAGTAGGTCTAAAAGATAAAATGAATTTAAAATTTTCATTATCTGGTATCAAAACATTGATAAGGTTCTAATTTTTAAATCTCAAATAAATATTAAATGTTATTACATCTTTACAAAAATGTCTGCAATCACTTAATGCATCAAATAACTTTATGATGATTGCATTTTTGTTATATATTATAAACATGAAAACATTCAAAAATCATATATTTTTTTTCCAAGACAAGGCTTCTTTGTGAAAAACTTTCTAAGTGTTGGGATTAAAGGCATGTACTATCACACCCAGCTCAAAATCAACTTTTAAAGGGCTGCAAGCACCAGTTTTTGTTTGTTTGTTTCTTTTTTTGTTCTTTGAGATATGATTTCTCTTTGTAATAATCCTGGTTGTCCTCGATTCACATTGTAGACCAGCCTGGCCTCAAACTCACATAGATCCAACTGCCTCTTTCCCTGAGTGTTGGGATCACATTCACACCAAGCTGAAGCATCAGTTTTTAACTGTCTCAGTTAAATACTGGACAAGATCACTAGAGTAAAGTAAATGACACCCAGAAAGACAAACACCACATATTCAGTGTCATATATGGATGATAGTTTGAATCTTTAAATGATAATGTTAATTTAGAATGCCTCTGGAAGTCAGAAAGCAGGGTACACAGGGCTTTTTCAAGGAAAGATGATATAATGTACTTAGCAAGAATGGAAAAATGAGAATAGTAAACAGTGCGGATTAAGGGGTTGTGGGGTAGCAGGCAGGGTAAAGGAAAGAATATGAGAAGATATAAAAATACATAAAGGAAAAGAAGAAACAGAGAAATGTTGAAAGAGTTCCAAGATATTATAGGTCATAATAATTGTAATTTCATGGAAACATACTACATATTCCTCTGAAGGACATACCATGTGCACTTGTATATATCACCATTTTCTGGTATCTATGACTAGATAAAAGAACACTATCATCCTCATATAATTTAAAGGTAAAGTTCTGCATTCTGGGGAGCTATTGGGGCATTGTAGGATACTCTACTGGGGAGATAGGGCCTTATTAGGCACTCCTCAGAAGTATACATGTCTCCACCAGAAGATCTGGGCTACATCAGTTTCCAGATAAAAAAGGATGAAACATGGGACAAGATCTGTGCTGTAGGATGTGCTAGAGAGGCAGAAGAAAGTATTATCTCCACTGCAAAGCATTACAGCTCTTATGATAAGCATACAGAGGAGAGAAATTAAGTAGTATAGTAAAAGTTACAGTTCTTTTAGCTAAGTTGCTAGTACCAATTTGGGCAGCTTTATGGAGCTTGAAGCTCCTGAACCAAGTGAAGTTACTTTGGGAGTGTGACTTAGTTCAGAGATTTTGGTGGCTATTTTGGGAATAGCCAGCAACTAGCTACCACAGGTAGGCACTGGGACAAGCAGCATTGATGCAGGATAAACCTGGAGCTTCAGAACTGGCTACCAGGGTGAACCACGATAGTGATTGCCCTGTGGGAGCACTGTCTGCCTTGCAAAAGATATGGGGTCTGGACAGCAGGAGCCTGGCTTAGGCAGGCAGATCTAGAAATGAATCGTTATGGGAGGGAGAAGGCCCTTCATTCCCAAGCCCAAAATAAACAGTGAGTGGAGTGTTGGGGTAATGTTAAGCATTCTAAATGTTAATTGGTCCTGCTTGCTGTCTGTTACTTACATTGACTCTGATTGGTTAAATAAAATGCCAAGGCCTGAGATTGGGCAAAGACAGAGAAAGGTGGGAATTCGTGGGATTAGAACAGGAAGCCTGCACTTTAGACAGAGAATTAAGGCATTCCAGCCAGGAGCTGCAGGAAGGAGGATGCATGCCATGGGTTAGAAAAAAGCACCTCCTCTCACATGGCCAGGAACATCGGCATACTGTGGAGAATGGCACTCCAAGGGGACGTATGTATATATGGGGTCATATTTGGGTAATAGACTTAAGAGCTAGCTTAGATGGGCCATGATTGCACAGCTCAGGCCAAGGCTTGTAAAATCCATGTGGTCTTTGTGTGCTCATTTATAATGGATGGTTAAAGATTAACAGCAGCAAATCAATTAACAATAATATAAATACTGGTTAAATAGTTTAATTAGCCATATTTCTGTCTACAGTGGAGGAATGGAGAGAGAGAGAGAGAGAGAGAGAGAGAGAGAGAGAGAGAGATTACTTCATGAACAGGAACATTATATATCTTGGACAGTGGGAAGGGTTTTGAGGTGAATATGTTTGATTCACTGGGGCTAAGAGTGCCAGGGATACTTCATTTGAATGCATCAGTATGGTCCTATCTTAAGAAGGAAAACTCAGTGCCTAATTACCCTATGCACATTGGGGATGAGGAAAGAACTCCACGTATGGTTAGAGGCACAGACAAAGTCATTGACTAAAAGCTTAAGGTATTTAAGTTATCTCATTAGCATAGAGATGTTGTTCTAGAAATCTCTGGTCCTTTTGAATGTTTTTCTTATCAGGAGAAAGGATTGGACCAGTTATTTCACTAAAGACTATGTGACATTCATCACATAGAGGATCTGGGGTTTCCCCAGATCAGGTGAAGAGTAGGGAATCCCTGTGTCATAGGGAGTCCATAATTTTGCCCTGAAATCAAGGGCTTTCTGGAAATGCCAGACTTTGACTTCGGCAGCAAAATTTCCTAACAAGGTAACAAGAAGATTCCTAGTACAGTTTATTTTTTAAAGTTTAATTTATCTAATTTGACAGGCAGGGATACTCACCACTATACTAACGAGGAAACGGTAATTTGTCTAATTTGAAATATTCATATACTATTTATACAGCTGGAACCTATATATTGTAAGGGTTTAGAGATAGATATGATTATAATAAAATCACTTGCAACCTCATTTCATACCCTTATAACATTATGAATACCCCTGCAAGATTTTCAAAGACCTAAAGAGACTTACTGTCTTATATTCAGCATTGTCAATGATGTCATTCATTTGTTAATTCAGAACATATTTTCTGAAAAATTAAAAATAATCCTGTACTGTTTTCTGTTCGTTAAATGAGAGACTCAAACTTTCTGGTGAGTTATTTAATATTGGGACCATCTTGTAATTCTGCCTCTACCTTTGTTTTAGATTGCATGGACTCAGATGGGTAAATTTGCCTTTCCCCTGCCTTTTCTCACACTGTTTATTTATGGGTATTTGTCTGGGTTTCTTTCAATGATTGAGAATATAGAAGATCAAACAGTGATGACTTATCATTCACCCTAGAAAGTCCTATAGCTCAATTTGAATGTTGAACTTTAAGTTCCCTATTTTGTTTCTTGGCCTTCCTCCTAATTGGTTTACCTTTGTTCTCTTACCATCCTCATCCCTAGCACTCCAAATGGTTTCATCTCTTATAATTGTGGCATCTTCTCCTGTTACCGACTTCTGTGTGTCCACAACAACATGTTCTTAGTCCTAACTGACTTCATTATCAATGTGCTTTATTAAAAATGTATTTTTTCTGTAAAAATAGTAGTATTTGTTAGAAAAATATTTTCTACATTTTATCAAAGGTTTACAGTTTCCTTTGAATTGACAGATGGTATTTTATACTGATATATGTCTATAGTTCAACAAATATGTTGGAACAGAGGTAAAGATATTTTCTTTGTATCTTTGTATATAACATAAACACAATAATTAGGTACACCTGGAAGTAGCTAAACAGCCAAAATAATTATTATTTTTAAATTTGTAGAGGTATTTTAATCCAGCAACATGACTATTGTAGCAATGAATCACATCCGAAGATATTCTAGGTCTATGTGATCCTGCTGGAATGCAGACACAATCTGAATTATAATATGATCTGGCCAAAATAAAGACATGTCCTTAGTACACACCCTTAATCCCAGACAATGAAAGTAAGGTTAGTTTATTTAAAGAAACAGCCATGTTTGAAAGTGACATCTAATTGAGGGGTAGACAAAGCGATGGATCAGAGAAAGATTTGGCAGAATGAGTCAGAGATAGGATAAGCCCATCTCTTATGAGAACAAGACAGGAAAGAGATCCTACATAAGAGCAGCACAGAGAAAGAAAGAAATGATTTTTTTTCCCAAGAGTTGATTACCAGGAAAGTGGCACAAAGTTTGACTGAAATCCCAAAGAGACTTAGGAGATTCTGGAGCCACAGTAGTCTCTGAGACATTATCTCACAGTAAGCCACCACAGAAGATAATTTCATTTATACAGACAGACTTTTTGTGCATTGGATGGAACTAGAGAAGCTAATCCTGAGTGAACTAACCCAGACTCAGAAGGATGCACATGACATCTATTCACTTATAATCAGGTTTTAGCCATATGGTACAGGATAACTATACTAAAACCAATGCACCAAAGGGAACAGGAACAGACTTTGTTTCCTGTCTGTGAGACACTTTGCCCTAGTGGTGCTCCTAGCAGAGCTTCCTTGTCTTGTCTCAGTGGAAGAGAAGGCACTTAGTCCTGATGCAATTTGATGTACCAGAGTGGGTTGGTGCTGAGCAGTAGGGGAGTATGGGGGAAGTGGGTGGGAGGGTGGGACTGGGAGAAGAGATGGATGGAGGTTGCAATTGGAATGTAAAACAAACAAACAAATAAATTTTTAAAAAGTGTTAAAAAAAATTGGAAACTCCATTTCAAGTCCCTTAAGGGCAAGGGTAAAACTTGAGGGGATAGAAATGGTACTTTAAAAAAACCACCACAGTATTTATTGCAACTGTGACTACCAGATTAAGTTCCTCCTGACTTTCAACTGTAATTTTCATGTATTTCCCCTCAAAAAGATAGAAAAAATAACTCTACAACAAGAAAAAAATACTTGTACAACAAGATAAATTAGCTCTGATAGTATGAGGCTTGACAGAAGAGAACAGAAACTGTTTAATTGTAAGCCTAAGGTACCTAATAAAATTGATGATACAAATAGATTTCCTTTTAAATCCACAGTGCTGCCATGTAATGGAACTGAGGAAAGGTGACCACCCCTACTAGCTTTCCTAGTTACCCAGGAAGAAAACGCATGCCATAAAATGGTGAAAATTCATGAAACAAATAACTAGCCTGGAATCCTGTTACAATACAATACCTTAAACATTTTAAAAAATTAACAGTAACTTATGGAATGCACACACTCTATATGAGACATATGTTAAATACCTGGGCTACCCCAAATATAATTATGTCCCAAGATGAGAAAGATTTAGCAGTAGCTGTAATGGAAGCTAGTTCTCAGTTGCAATGTCTGACATGGTGGTGAGAAGAAAATAAAATTATGGAAAATTGTAATAGACGTAAAGGTATTAATATCATGAAAGAGCAATTGTTACATGGAGGTCAACATGTTTTCATATGAAAGCAGGACAATTTGATGACTCTATTATTATACAATATATTTTAGAAGTTTTAAGAGCCTGAGATAAGGTGGAGGAACAAGAAAAAAGATCTATATCATTCATGAAGATTGTGCAAAGCCCCAGAGAGACTTTTATTGATTTCTTTCATAAATTAACATCCACTGTGGACAGGCACTATCAGATACAGATGTGAGATAGGTATTAGTTGAAAGTTTAGCTTTCCAAAATGCCAATTTAGAGTGCAAAAGAGTTCTTAGATCAGCACTCATGTATGAATGGAACTACTGCTGATATTGACCTTAATGACTATGTAGTTGGATGAGCAAAAGCCAATAATTCTAGATATCAAAATGTCCAACTGTCTATAATTTTAACTGTGGAAGATTAGGCTATTTGAAAGGGGTTGGAGACAAGGCATTCCTAGAGACTTCTCTACAAGACCTCAGCCTTTCAGGAATTGTATAATGTGTGACAAAGGTAGGCATTGAACTAATGAATGCAGATTATCAAGAGATAAGCAAGGTAATACCTTATGATGGGAAACTTCTTAATATGTAATCCCTTAAATATGGGAAACTCTTAATAGGTTTCACTGGTACCTTGGCAACAAACAACAGAAGTCAGGTGTTTTCTGTCAGCCATCCACAGGGCAACTACAAAAAGTAAATTAGATATTGAAGAGCTAATTCATGTCACAGAAGGCAATACTGCTAATGTGTTAACCACAAATAATGAGTCAATCAAGGACAAAGCAGCTTTCCTAGATAGAATAATAAATTCTGGAGATATCAGGAAACCAACAGCCCTACCTTTAAAATAGTTAACTGATATGCCTGTGTACTATAAGCAATAGTTCTTGAGTGAAGTAAAATTATAAGTACTTTACCCACTGATACAAGAGCATCTAGAAGTACAACATATAGAGCAGTG
>CAJQZJ010000753.1:1317100-1343266 GCA_907164525.1 Lophiomys imhausi | reverse complement strand
AGGAAGGAAGGAAGGAAGGAAGGGAGGGAGGGAGGGAGGGAAGGAGGGAGGGAGAGAGGGAGGGAGGGACGGGTGAAAGGAGAGAAGGTGGGTGGGAGGAAAGAAGGAAAGAAATGAAATAAGAAAGTCACCTAATCCATATCAATTGAAAACCTTAAATTATGTCCATTCATCAGTGTAGAGAGTATACTATCTAGCTATACTTCTAAATCTTTCCTTGATAAAATGCAAAGAATCAAAAATTCTTGAAGAGATGTGTTACTTACAGCAGAAGAATTCTAGGGCATGAGCTTTGTACTTCAGCAATCATGCTCCACTGTGGTGACTGATACAGAGGGGACCTTGTAGGATTCCTGTCCTCAGCTGTATCTGCTCTATAGTTGACAACCATGAAGCCCTTGAAGGAATTTCCAGGGTGCTATGACATGTTTTTCCAAAAGAATACATTACCTCCATTAGCAAGGAATGCAAGAAAGAATTGGGCCAAGGCAAAAATCTCATTTTTCAAGACATGTATTTCTTACTAACGTGGACATATAGTTTGCCTGTCAGTGTCCCCTGCTCATAAATTGTTTAGTATTGCCAGATTTAATTTCCCAAATACACAAATACAGTTTAACATTAAACAATCCCTTAGTTAGCCCATGGAATCAACTAAGCAGGGATCATGGGGATTCACAGAAGCTGAAGCAGCAATTGCAGAGCCTGCATGAATCTGCACTAGGTAGTCCACATATATGCTATGGTTGTTGGCTTGGTGTTTGTGGAAGGGAGGAGACTCCTGACACTGGGAAGGGAGATGTCGCTGTCTCTTTTGCCTGCTTTTGGGACCCTTTTCTTCCTATTGGGTTGCCTTGTCCAATCTTCATATGAGGGTTTGTGCCTGGTCTTATTGTACCTTTTTTGTGCGCTGAGTTCAGTTGGTGTCCCTGGGAGGCCTGCCTTTTTTTCTGAGGGAAAACTTAGGTGCAGTGGGGTCAGATGGGGAATGAATCTGTGGGACAGGGTATAGAGGAACCAGAGGAAGTGGAGGGAGGGGAATCTGTGGTTAGAATGTATTATATGAGAGAAGAGTAAATAAAAAATTAAAATATATTTGAAAAAAAGGAATATTAATGCCTGGTTGACTACTCTTTTCTCTTTTCTCCTATATCAATTAAAGGAGTAAGTTGAAAGACAGTTCTCTATGATTGATGGTAATTGTTTAAAATTTTATTAATTCAATCAATATGATTAAATACTATTAATATCTCCATAGAGAATACTATCTACAATGAGCTACTACATCAGACAAACAGGCTAAAGAATCTTGTAAGGAATTTAATATGATGCCTATTTCTTATCACCTGGTAAACCTAACAATTGTTCCCTCATTTTTTTTCTTCACAAAAGATCTCCTAAGTATGGTCCATAAGTTCATCTAGTAGAGCAACACAAGCAAACAAATAGAGAAAGTTTTGGCTTAAAATAAATTGTACAGTTTGCTCAGGTTTACCTAGCAGTTTTTCAGAAAATATCCCTTGTTTTCTTGTTTTTTCCTATGCTTATTTTAAGCTATCTTACTTCTAGACTTTGTACTTGTTTACATTGTTAAACTATTTTAGGGAAAAGTTTTAACTAAAACATTGAATTCTAAATTAAAGGAAAGTGAAAGCCCAGGGCAGCATCTATAATCAGAGAGCAACAATTACAGCAACAGTGATGTATTATCTGTAGTTGGAAGGAAAACAGTAAGCTGGAGTTATAGTTTGGTACCTTTGGATCACTTCACTTTTATATGCATTTTAAATGAGCTTGGATTTTGGTTTAATATGTTTATTGATGTTTGTAAATATATGTTGAATGTTTTATAGGAAATATTCTGTTTGATTGTTTTAAAGTACAATGCCTTATATTTGAATATGTATATATTAATTTATACAATATGGATTTGTACTTTTGGTTATGTTATAAAGGTCTCAAGGGAAATGGCAGTTTATTTCATTAAAACATTAAGTATTTGTAGCACATCACAGTACATTCCCTCCATCAGAAATTTAGTTGATTGTCATAGTTAGGGTTTCTATTGCTGTGAAGAGACGCTATGATCATGATGACTCTTATTTTTTTTTATATAAGTACTTTATTTTTTTTCTTCAAGTTACATCTCAGTCACAAACCCTTCCCTATTCCCCCTTCCTGTCCCACCCTTCCATCCTCTTCCCCCCCAACAGCTTCCCTTTTCAATCCAACAAATGGTTCTTTCTCTTATAACAGTAAATTCTATACAAAACAGCATAATTAAATATGCCACATTTATGAGAGCTAGATGGCCCAGTATACCTTCCCAATGTCCAGTTCATACATATTTGGCCCCTGACTTTAACCTTCTACCTTCTAAACATCTCCATGAGTTTAAAGTTCTATAACTGACTTAGCTTTCATACTAACTTGCATCACTATTATAACCATCTTCTTAGATCTAGAACGCCCTCTTGATTCCTAAACAACTCAAAATTTAGCTATGAGACTCAAGCTACATATCAGCCCCTGACAGCACCCCCTATTCTACTCCAAGTAGAAGAAAAGCATCGACGAATCTCCAGTGTGAGATGGTTGAATTAGTGGCAAGCCTATCTCTTGGCATGTAAAAACTCCTTGCTTCAACTGCAGAGAGACTGCTGTCCAAAAAGGACAAAACTTGGTAGCAGGGAAGTCGACAGTCTAGCTCTGCCAAGACAGGGTAGGTTAGTCCTTCATAATCCCTGCTCTACAATAAATGTCTGTCAGAGAAACAGGACCAAAAGGCTGAAGACTGATGCTGGAATGTATGGAGAGAAAATGGGAACTGTCCAGGTAGTCACTGGTTTGTCATTTCTTAGTATTGGAAGCTGCAGGCCCTGCACTTCCTATATAATCAGATATATTTATCCTTCTCAGCTCTCTGAGGTGGTTGAAGAATAGACAGCTTGAGTCTCATGATGACTCTTAAAAAGAATGCTGGAGTGTACCATAAAGTTGATCATAACCTGTTTGGGCAGGGGAAGTATTACTGTATTTAAAAGTTCCTTGTGCTTTCAAAAGTCCAGCCATTCACAAGTATTTCGTAGTGGTTATTGATGGGAATCATTTATTCACACTCTCAATGAATGCTGTACTGTTTGAGCAAGCACGCAGAGATCAGAAGTCAACTCTCTGGAGTTGATTCACTCCTGCCACTTTTTGAGACCCTGGGATTGAACTCAGGTCTTTGAGCTCATGTAAGTACCTCTACCTGCTGAGCCATCTTGCTGACCTACAAGACACTGTTTTCAATGTGTGTGTGTGTGTTGGAATATATGGACTTCTCTATCCCACCAAGGCTGCTAGATCTTCTCGGAGTTTCAAATTGAGCGGTGTCCTGGTTAGTTTTATTGCCAACTTGACACAACTATGAGGCGTCTGGGAAGAGGGACTTTCATTTGAGGGACTACCTAGATCACACTAGAATATGACCATATCTGTGGGGAATTGTCTTGAATGATGTCAGAGGGCCCAAAAGATCAATGGGCCCTACGATCAATACCACTCCTGGACAGGTGGCTCTGGGTTGTATAAAAATGAAAGCTAAGCAATCCTTGAAAAGCAAACCAGTAAACAGCCTTTCTGGATGATTCCTTCTTCAGTTCCCACTCTGTCTTCCCTCCAAAATGAACTGCTGTTACCAGAAAATGAAAGACAAATATTTTTTTCTTCCACCCCCTCCCTAAAAAGGAAAACAATTCATTGGTGCTGGTTTATAGTTTCAGAGGTTTAGTAAATTATTGCCATGGTGGAAAGCATGGCAGCATGCAAGCAGACATGGTCTTGGAGAAACAGCTAAGAGTCTGTATCTTGATCCTCAGTCAGCTGAAGTGACTGCCACGTGAGGCCTAATTTGAGCATAAAGGATCTCAAAACCTACTGCTACAGTGACACATTTCCTCCAAAAAGACCATACCTCTTAAGACTTCCAGTTCCTATGAGGCTATGGGGCAATTTTCTTGCAAACCACTACAGGTGATTTAGTGAATATTAATGATAGCTACAATAAAGCATCAAAATATACAGTTGAATTTTTGAGAGGCTAGGCAATGACTGACTGAGAGGTTTTACTAATATTCTATGCAAAAAGTCAGCTTCAGGCATGGAAGAAATAGCATGTTTTAAATAACATTGATTATTCTCAACATTAGCAAAGGTAAGATTGACATGGAGTACCTTTTTCTCAAATAAATTTATAAATGATCAATTTAACTAAATGCATGTCCACTTAAAGGAAATAGTCTTTGACTTCATTATGTTATCATTTCTTTTTCAAAAAATTTAGTTTATAATTTAGTCTTCTTAGAGTGAAGTTCATTTCTAAAATGTCAAATCATTGGTGATATATATATATATTTATATATACACACACACATATATATAACACAGAAGTTACTTTTAACTAAAATATATGATTAAAATGAAATGGAACAATAATCTTCAATTGGTTTTCTGGGTGATGGGGTAAGGCAAAGTGAAGTAATAATACAGTCAAGAAATTACAGCAATTTGTGGGAAAGATGATATGAGATAAATGCAGAAAGAATAATTTTCCTTTTGGAACAGAGAAATATATTAGTATAGGCCTTGTTGGTACAAAAAGAGACTAAATTACTTTTTCCATATTTTCTTCCTTAACATAAAAGAAGAAAGAAAAAGCAATCTGTATTTAAACTCTGGAATGACAAAGTTTGAAAAGAAATAAAATAATTAAAATTATCTCTTTTAGTAGTAATAATATCAGTGCTAGCACTAATTTTTTTGCATTGACATATTTTATAAATTAGCTTGTTTATATTTGGAGAGATTCTATGAAGAGCACACCATTTATATTTTGATGTTCTAATAAGAATAAAAATAGCATTTAAAAGTTGAAAAACTTGCTTAAGGCTATATAACTAATAACAAAACTAAACAGGAGAACCATAAAACTACAATTTGGAACCAAGCATCTCTAAACCAATAATGGAATACTGTAAACACGATGAAATGCTTCCTCCTTGAAAAGTCACAGGCCTGAGAGTAGTAAATACATGTATATATTACGTGTAGGTCAGTAATTTATATGATACTGAAGCTCAAGGAATTACTTTCTTAAGACTTACAGCCTTGAGATAACAGCCCGTTACATTTCATGACACTAAACAAAGATTATTGAAGCATAGCATAGGTCTTGAGTTCACCTTCCATAAATGACATTATACTGCAAAAGAAAGATGGAGTATTTCAGGGGCTGTCAGAAATGTATGAGGGCTTTAAAAAAACATAAGTATATTTTAGGGCAATGAAACACTACTGTATAAAATTATAATGCTAGGCATGTGACAACATGCATTAGTTAAAACTCATAGAAGCACTCAACACAAATTCTGAACTAAAATACATACAAATAATTAAAAAAATTTCACATCAGATGCAAATAATCTATATGCTGAATACTGATTCAATGTTGAAACTTCATGGCACAACATAGAATGGTGAGAAGCAACACTGAGCTGAATAATGAAATTATTTGATGTAGCAAATCTCAGCACTGCTGAGTTCCAATATACACAGAAACTCTAAGTTAGAATTATCAATCATATGCAGCCAAATCATCTTGTGTTTTGTATCTTATTATTTTAAACAGTAGTCATAGTTCTCTTTATATATCTCTTTTGTCTATTTTAAAATGAAAGTGGCTGGAAGGCAAGAGCTGTGGATCACAAATGCATGGGAGTAGTAAGAGGCCAGACGGAATGTGGGGCCTAAATATATGAATGTTTACTTCATGTTGATGGGCATAGTTTGACTCTATAATTTTGTGCTCAGCAATCTACTTCAGAACTTAAAGAATGCAGAACCCAACTGTTATCATTTAAATGTAAAAATGTTTCCCATAGACTCATGTGTTTGAACATTGAGGTCACAATTGGTGTCATTGTTGGAGGACATCATGGAATCTTCCTTTAGGAGTGGGAGAATGTTACAACATTATTTTGCTGCAATCACTCTGATTCTTGCTAGGTTCCCTAACATGTGAGCAAGCTGCCTCATGCTGTGGCTTTCTCAGCACTAGTTCATTGGCTTTGTCCAACCTGATGATGCAAAGAACTTTGAATAGGTTTTCAGAAAAGGAAAAGTTTTCATTTTCCATTCTTTTATTTCAGATGCTATACTTTTCTCCCTTAATACTTGAGGATATGCAGGGTTATAAATTATACACAAGGAGTTTTAAAGTTATCACTTAACATGATGGAAACCTAAATGGACAAAGAAACTCAACCACTATTAATAGAATCTGTAAGAGCACTGTTCTTAGCATTATAGTAGAAAGGGTATGGATCCAGTGAACCACGGCTTAACAGAGACTCCTGATGGTAAGAAAGAACATAAAGATAGGGAATTCTGAGGAGAACATATTGATATATGACATAGAACTCAGGAAAGCTGATTATAAGAATATCACATGAGGAATATCTAAAACCAAAAAGTAAACAATACACACACACACAGAGAGAGAGAGAGAGAGAGAGAGAGAGAGAGAGAGAGAGAGAGTTGGTAAATGGGAGGGAGGAATCCAAGGACTTTGAACCCACTAAAATAAATGAAAATGTATGCTGCCGACCACCGTGGGCGGGGGTCGTAGCTTTCCGATCCAAGGCTCGAGAAGATTTCCAGGTGGGGGCGGATTTGGCGTGACAGACAACACGACACACAAGAGGTTCTGTGCTGCTGCAAAGTTTTACTTTTTCAAAGCAGAATTTATACAGTAAAACCAGGAACCATAAGATTGGTCATCAGCCAAAAAGCAGAAACAGAATTTTACCAAGAATAGGATATGTACACTCAAGATGTTTTTGATTTTTTCTAGATGATTTAATGCAGTGACCCGGAGCTGACCAGCTGGCACTAGCTAGCGGTCATCTGTGACAGATAACCACAAAATTTTTCATCAGCATATTATGTTTCTTTTATCAGATACCCTGGAGGCATATAGTGTAAAACTTTGACAATGGGGGGAGGTGGCAATCTATCATACCAGGGATCGTTGAACAGCATCAACTCCTTTGCAAACTGGCTGGGCCCAGTCCCAGCCCCACTTTTTCAACTGCTCCTGGCACCAAGGCTGTCCTTTGTGTTTGTTGACTACATTCAGCACCTGGCTGAGTAAGTTCTCTTTTTTTGACTCAGTGAGAGTGTACCAAGGAGGTCGAGTACGCTTTATTCTTTCCCATTGTCCCAGCCTTCGGTAGGGAGTAATTTTGTCATTGTGCTGTACCCACCTAACCATGTCCCTATCATAGACTCCTGTATAGGGCAGCACTGGAGGAGAGGTGGTTGGCGCAGGCCATGGCTCAGGGCCAGGCTGTGGGTTCACAGGAGGGACAAACCATTTCCCTTTGATCCGATATGCAGGCCTAGTTCCTCCATCAATCAGTTTCATGGGAACACCAGGTACATAGAATTTATTGTTTTTGTTTTCTATGCTTCGCCAAACCCTATGAACTCTATTCCTTAGCTCTAATTCCTTTTCCTGCAATTGGCCAAGGGCCTCATGTACCAGCAAACTAGAATCATTTTGTATCAAATGTATTAACTCCTGTATAGGCTCATTCACATAAGAGTCATTTAAAGACATATTTCGAATTGCCTCGCCGAGCTCCAACTCAATGATCTGTATTTTCTCTGAAACTTGGAAACTTCCAGGGATATCTAATTTCTCTTTCTCTTGAAGTGTACTCAGCGCCATCAGCTCTGGGGCAGCTACCATATTTTTCCCCGCGTCCTTGTCACGCATTCCAATTCTAGGAACTCCTGTGTAAATGATAAGATATAGCAAGTAGCCAAAAGTGAAACCAAGTCCACCGAACATCCCCAACTGCTTTGGCTCCCCGGGGGACCTGAATATTCGCCTCCACAAATCTCCAGGCCTCAGCCCATCACCCCATTTGGCCAGTGGGTCATCCCTCAAGGCTTGCATAAGCCCCGAGGCACTACCCAGCCGTACAACACGCGTGCTTGTCACACAGCGGTCGTAGCCTGCACTGTTGGCGAGGCGGGTGTGGCAAATGTAGATAAATAGAAAATGAAAAAAGCTAAAAAGAAATATATAAAATAAAAAGTAACTGAGATTCTTTTCCCATTGATTTCAGATCTCAGCCTACAGATCTATAAAGGTACAAAGTACATGTGTCCAACAACAAGCTATACCATGATGATCCATTTGGAAACTTCATTGATCAATACAAAACCATTTACAGAAAGAAGTTCAGGGAGGTTAGGAAGAAATCCTTACCAATAGGATGAAAGGAAGAATCGTGATTTAGCATGAGAAGTAGCAAACAAAAGATAGTGCAGAAAGATATTTAGAATGTTGAAAGGATTTAGTATTAATCTAGACTATTCTGGTGAAATTGTATCAAGCATGAATGAGAAATGTGTCCTCATAAAAAAATGAGATCATGTTTTGAAAATAGGACTATTTGTCTTTTATATTAAAACTTCTCTATAGAAAGACAATAATATACGTTAGAGACTTGGATCTGCTTGAAGTTAAAACAAGCATCAAGGCAGCAATAACAATGGCCAGCAAGATGGATCAGCAGCTAAAGGTCCCAGTGGCATGAGTTTGTTCAATAGACTCCACATAAAGGAGGAAGGAAGGATCTGACTGCAAAAGTTGTCCTCTAAATTCCATACATTTATCATGACACATGCATGTTCACACTCAGATGCCCATCACATATATGTATACATACAAACACACATACAATACTTTAAAGAACAAATAATGAGTTAAACCTTAAATTGAATGTTTTATTCTTTTAATGAATTTAAAAGGTCAACAGGTATAAATCAGTAAAAATTTTGCTGATATTCTTTTAATGATGCCAAAAACACAAATGGCCTAAAAGCAGCAGTGAATAACAAAGTTTGCAGAATGAATCAAAACAAAGACACAATGCAGTTTAACATGAGCATGGGAGGTGGGTTCGGAGGAATGGAGGTAGGAGTAATTGTACTCAGGATGTATTGTATGAAAAAGGAATAAAAATCAATAAATAAATGTAAAGGTACATATACATTGGAAGGCAGTGAGTGAGAAAATATGCTAATCATTAATCAGAGCAGGCACAGTTAGGCTAATTCCAGACAAAACAGATATCACAATGATTAAAGTTACAAAGAAATTTTTGGGAATGACTGCTGAAAAGGGGTGTGGGACTGTTATGTAGGGACATTCCCCTCCAGAGGAGAGTGATGGAAGGGATAGTGGGTAGAGGGTGGGAGGGCAGGACTGGGAGGGGCGGAAAGAGGACAGTGCGATGGAGATGTAACCTGAAGTAATAAATAATTATTTTTAGAAAGTGAATCGATGATTAATTTATTTGTAGAGAAGAAAGCTACAAATCTAAATAGGGTCCCAGGACTCTTTAAAAGGAAATTACACCATCTATGTGATCTATTGGAGGCTAGAAACAACAACAACAAAAAGATTCCTAAGTTTTTATGAGGCCAGCATTGCCATAATATCTAAATCAGACAAGCACATAAAAACAAACAGGCATATGTTTTACATGTCATGCAAAATACCTCCAAAAATATTATGTTGTGCCTAAGTAGATATATAAAGAATAATAAACAACAAACAAATGCAGTATGTCAGGTATGTAATATTGTTTCAAATTTTACCATCTGAGTGTGATGAACTCACACCTAAAAGCCAGTACTCACTGGCTGGTCCTACTTAGTGACTACAAGGTCTGGTAAATCTACATGGTCAGAATCTGCTCCAGAAATACAAAAGGAAAAAAACAGAATTAAAAATCACTTAATGTATATGCAAACAAGCTAAGAAAGCAAAAATATCACATTATTCTAACAGCTGATAAAATAATCACATGCCTGTTCTCATGTTCTTAAGGATATGTATGTATGTATGCATGTACATATGTATGTATATATGCATGTATGCATTTATTCAAGTTATATCTCTATCAGAACCCCCTCCCTTCACCCCTCTGGTCCCATTCTCTTTCCCCTCTCCCTCCTCTCCTCTCCTTGGGGGAGAAAGGTCCCACCCTTATCAGGCCTCCTGAATTCATCAGTCACTAGAAGGCTAAGTGCTTCCTCTTGCAAAATGGGAGCCCTGCTAGGGTAAGATGCTCCACTAACAGGCACATAGCCCATGACAGACACTGCCCCCTACAAGCACTTGCTTAGGGATCTGGATCTTTCTTAACTAATGCATGTCTTCTAGAATTATCTACAATTTCAGAATTTCAAATTCATCATTTCAAAGGAAAAAAACCCAAGTCTAACAAAAAAATAATTTTATGGTTAGTATCATACTTTATGTCAAAAATTAGATTTTTTTATTTCCTTCTGAGATCAGAAGTGTGAAAAGGATATGAGTTTTCCTCACTATTTTTCAACATTATTCCAGAATTTCTAGGTAATTGAAGAATAGAATATAAATAAAATAAAATAATACCAATAAAATTTCAAAAATTAAACAGTCTAGTTTATGCTTAGCAGTATTCTGTACACAGAAAATTTCAAGGAATCAAAAAACAAGTCAAGGAACATTTTGTGGAGCTAGGAGCAGTCACATCAGTTTCAATATACTATGGCATAAAAGGCTTACCTGCAATATAATCTGTCTTCTCTTTATGCCTTCCTTTTAAAATTGCTGTGATCACAAACAACTCTGAAAGGAGTATAACTAATGCATGTCTTCTAGAATTACCTACAATTTCAGAATTTCAAATTCATTTCACAAAATTCACCAATATATTTATGACAATATTTTATTTATTAGTTGTTGGAAGGAACCTGATATAACTTTTATTTTCATAAATTTCTTACCTGTGGACATTGATGGCTTTGACTCTTTGTTTTGCGTCATATATATTTCTGGATGCATATCAAGCCTTGAATGGTAAGGTTGAGATGCACATTTGAAAATATGGAGCAATGTGGTAATAACTGTATATTTAAACAAATGTACAATGCCAGCACAATATCAGAAATGACAATGTAGAAAACTGTACTGAATGTTACCAATGTAAATTTGGTTGCATATCTTTATGTGAGAACTCTCAATCTCTACAATACTTATAATGACTCATCATTTTGTTCTTGACAAGACGGTATCAGCTATTCCTACTTTCCAAGTCTACACAAGAAGGCTTCAGCAACCATTGAAGCAGAGGGTAGAGATACAGGGAGTTTTGCTTTTATATTGACAATAGATAGTTCTTTTGTTTGACTATTCTACATTTTCCTCATAAGTCAAACCTGCATTCTGTAATCATGTTCTTAGCTCTTGGTGATTTCCATTTTGTATATTTCTCTATCATACTCAAAAATAAAATTTTCTGACTTAAGTAGAGTATGATTGATTCTTCAAAATCACCTAGAAAATGACGAGTAATAATTTCAGTGCATAGTCTATTCCACCGATGAGAGAATCTTAGGCTTAAATATTTCATTCATTAATTCTAATTTTTTCCTTCTACCATAAAACTTTATTTAATTTATTGCTTTGTTTAGAAGTAGAAAATGTCAGGAGCAGACATGTCTCAATATTCTTCTACAAGCAGAAGATGAACATGAAGAATCTCCAATTGGAGATGGTTGAATTAGTGGCAAGCCTATCTCTTGGCAAGAAAAATCCCTTGCTTCAACTGTAGACAGACTGCTGTCCAAACAGGACAAAACATGGAAGCAGGTAAGTCGACCGCCTAGCTCTGCCAAGACAGGGTAGGCAAGTCCTTCTTAATTCCTGCTTTACAATCAATGTCTGTCAGAGAAATGGGGCCAAACAGCTGAAGATTGATGTTGTAATGTATGGAGAAAAACTAGGAACTGTCCAGGAAGCCACTGGATGTCATTTCTTAGTTTTGAAAGCTGCGGGCCCTGCACTTCCTATATAATCATATATATTTATCCCTCTCAGGTCTCTGAGGTGGTTGAAGAATAGATAGCTAGAGTCTCATAGTTAAATTTTGAGTTGCTTAGGAATTAAGAGGGTGTTCTGGATCTAAGAAGATGTTTTTAAAATTTTAATGCAAGTTACAATGAAAGCTGAGTTGGATATAGAACTTTAAACTCATGGAGATGGTTAGATAGTAGAATGTTAAAGTCATGTGCCAAATACGTATGGACTGTACATTGGGAATGTATGCTAAGTCATATAACTCTCATAATTGTGGCCTATTTATTTCTGTTGTTTTGTATTATGTTTATTGTTATAAGAGAAAGAGCCATTTGTTGGACTGAAAGGAAGAGCTTTTTGAGGGGAAAATATATACCTTAAACTTAAAAAAAAAGGAAGGGAATGGGTGGGTTGTAGAGAAAGAAGGAGGGAGGGTGGGACTGGAGGGGAGAGTAGGGAGGAGATTGCGAAGGAGATGTAACTTGAAGAAATAAAAATTAATTAAAAAAAGAAAACAGTACTGACGGAGCTAACAATATTAATATAAAATTTCAACAGCAGACATAATAAACCAGATAAAGAATAAACAGTGTTAGGAACTTCAAAATTGTTAAGAGAACAAGTTTCAAAATGTTCCACCACAAAAATGATAGATAAAAATGAGATGAGATAAAACTGGTGTTAGGGATGGTTGTAAACCACCATGTGAACCCAGGTCCTTTGAAAGTTCTCAAGATCTGAGCTACCCTGCTTCTACACAGCCACTACTTCTCATTAGCTTTTTATTATTTCTCTTAAAAAAAAGAAAACAAACAGTAGAGGGTAGGAAGGTGGGACAGGAAGGGGAGGATGGAGGGGGCTGTGATTGAGATATAACTTGAATTAATAAATAAATATATTAAAAATTTACAAATTAAAAAAGGTAGAAAATGTGCTCCAGGTATTTCAATGAATATGTACTATAATAGAGGTTACGATGTTGGTTAAGGCTTTGTCAGAATATATTCTTTTAATTATATGTAATTCATTCCCAAGAGTTTTAGATACATTAATTTCTTAAAAGATACCTTTACTTTCTCCCAATTATGCTCAACTCTATTTATTTCTAGAGCCAAAACACAAGAAGAAAAGTATATGTAAAATATATATCCATAGGTTAAAGAGATCACACAGTCAGTAAACTGCAATGCAAACATGAAGAATTAAATTTGTTCCCCAGACTTTACATAAAATAAATAAATAAACAAATACAAAATGACATATTCTCAGTGCATTAGTAATCTCAGTGCTGGGAAGACAGAGGCAAGCTAATCTTTAGTGCTTACTGGAAAACTAGCTCATTCTACTTACTTAGTTATATGTCAATGAGCATTCCTTTCCCAGAAAACTAGATGAAGGGTTCCTGATGATGGACATGCTCAGTTGACCTCTTTTCTCTGCACACATGTTTATACATGTGTATAGATATGAACATGCACAAAAATGAACACATTCATATACACACATATACACATGTATAGATATTGTTAACTAGTACAGAAAACAGAACCTTCTGTAGAAATTGCCTTTATATTCTATTTCCCATGTGCCACAACTGAGGTCTTCAATCATAGTTCTCAACATTACAATTCTCTCTCTCTCTTTTTCTCTCTCTATCTCTCTCTCCCTCTCTCTCAGAGAGAGACATACACATACAAACACATGTACATGTACACACACACACACACACACACACACACACACAGTTATACCTTAACAGAAATTCTAAAGTTCAGAATTGTGAATCCAAATGAAAATTTGCCTAAACAATGTTTTGTGAGTAAATGAAGACCTATTTGAATATTTCTTATTTAAATTAATTATTTTAGGTTTGTAGATAATTAATAATAATAGTAATAATAATAATAATTTTTCTGATTCTGTTGCATGTCCTGTATAATTTAATGTAAAATATAAATATAAATAATTGCTGTGATTGTTAATTTTTATAGTGAATAAAACTAGACTTGAGATTGCTAAGGAAATATGTATCTGAGCATGCCTATTAGAGTGTTTTCTACAAGAATAAACAGAGTGGGAAAGACTCACCCAGATATTGGACAGCACCATCCTTTACTGTAGCATCTTGCATTGAATGAGAAGGAGAAAGTGAGCTAATTCTTGGTATTCATCCTCTTTGTTTCTGAACTTAGATACTATGCTTCCTCCACCAAGATGGACTGCATTCTTAGATCATAAGCCAATAGAAACCTTCACTCTTGTTGCTGTTGAAAGGTATTTTTTTCATAATAAAGAACAAGTAACTAATGCTGAAGTATACAATAGAATATCTCTCTCTCTGTGTGTGTGTCTTTCAAGAAACTTTTCAAGTTTTTTGTTTGTTTCACTTATTAGTAATCTTCTGGCAATACTTAAAGGTTTTAGTTGACAATTAAGAACTTGATAGTCTTGTGTATTTCTTGAAGAAGCAGCACTGTGTCTGAGATCCTGCCTAGGCATGAGATGTCTTTTTAATCTAACTCAGCTCTACTGAATGTTCAATTTTATCAGAATCTCAGGCAATTTATGCACACATTGAATTTTGCAGAACGGCTGCCAACACTCTTTTATAGATAGTTTTCTTCCTATTCCACTGTTCCATATTATAAATTACAGCATAAACTCCCCTTCCTTGGTTTCTTATTTTGTGATATCAAAGTAGCTAGTAGTCTCCCACAATCGTTTTTCATTTCATTCTGGTCATCTCAGTGGCAGACAGTATTGATCATTGGCATCTAATTTGAATAGTAAGTTTCTAATAATCAGACTTAACAGAAGTAGATATTTGAGTAAATTCCATCACTGATTCTATGTGTTATCCTCATCCTATCAATGTCGCCACACTCTCCTAACTGATTTCACTTCATATTTCATAGGACACATTGTTTATCTCTATCACTAAACTTTCTAGATAAGTCAACCAAAATCTTTTCATGAAGATTAGACTAAGTACATTTACATAGTTTATTGTCTTATGTTTAATTTGATAATTCCTGGAATTTGATTTTCAAAAAGAAGACATTGATGTTAGATATAAAAAGTCCTTGGAAAATTATTTAACATCTCTCAGTTCTAATCTTCAAAATTAGCATAATAATGTATTTCATCTGAGGAAGAAATAAAGTCTGTAATTTAAGAGAAAAACACTTCAGGCTCAGTTGATTCTAAAATGAAAGAGTGCTACTTTGATTTTCACATTGATGTAAAACAACAACAAAAATACCTAATTTTCTTGTGTTGCTGGCATAGAATTAGAAACAAAAATTAATTTTTGAAAAAAACTAATTTTATGTCAAAATTATCTTGACAAATAAAGGTTTTGAAACTTTGTATTTTCTAGTTGATATGTATGTATTTTATATGGTTGTTTATTAGCTAAGGAATTATTCATTCACTGTGGGTTTTCTATTTAGACTTCCATTTGCTTAAAACTGCAGTGTGTTAGTTATTTTCTTATTGTTGTGACCAAATGACTACCAAGATTCAATGAAAGAGAGGAAGAGTTTATTTGGTTTACTAAACTTACTTTTTTGCAGGTATAGTACATTGTGGCAGGAAAGGTGTTGCAACCAGAGTGTGAAGCGACTGATTATATTGCATCTGTAGTCCAGCAGAGAGAGATGGAAGCTGGTGTTCAGCCCAAGGGATGGTTCTGTCCACAGTGAAGGTGGTGTATCAGTTACATGTTCCTGGAAACAGTCTCACAGACATACCAGATATGGTTTTCATGATGAATCTAAATTCCTTCCCGTTAAGAATGAAAACGAATATCAATGGATATGAATAATATATAACATATATGACACAAAGTTCACCCTGTGACATCAAAAATGTGAGAGAATAAGGAAAAAAACTGCCAGCTTAAGAGAGTAAAGATAAACTTGGTTATACTCTATCTCAGGCCATTTTCTGTAAAATACTATTATGCATTCAATTGATTTTGGATTCTCTTTTTTTTTTTCATTTGCTAGTCATGGATAAGTGTCTTTTTTATTGTTTTAAACAATAGATATAAGATAAAATCGGAAACATATGATACCAGTTAGTTATTTCATCTATTCTGTAAAAAATTTGGAGAAGTACCTAGCAAACAACATGTAAGAAGCCAAGGATGCTGAGAACATAAATACTAAATGTGCTTCATCAAATAGTTAGCAGAAATACAAAAGCTATAGATTTACGGGTGGTACATACTATTAGAAAATAATATAATGTGATATGGAATATTTTATACAAATCATGTTCCAATATTTCAGTTTCACTTGTGTCATAGCTCCTTGGAGTTAGCATCTTCAATTCCTTCCATCTTTAGGAATAGCTTTTCTGACCTTTTGCTTCTGAGCTGCCTTTAGCATTTGCTTTGCAATGTGGTACAAATGCAAGGGGATTTTTGATGTTTTGTTTTTATTTTTATTATAACGTTTATTTATTACATCAAGTTACATCTCCATCATAGTGCCCTCTTTCCACCCCTACAGGTTCCACCTTCCCACCCTCTCCTCCCTCTCCTACCCATCCCACTCCTCTGATGTAGAGTGTCCCTACAAATCAGCCCCTCTCTGTTCAACAGTCATATGAGGGCTAAGAGCTTTGTGTTTAGTTATTACTTCAAGTTACATCTCCATGGCAGTGCCCTCTTTCCACCCTTCCCAGTTCCACCCTCCCATCCTCTCCTTTCTTAATTTTAAAATAATTCATAAACTTCCAGGAGCTATTCTGAAAGTAGCTTCACCTATCTTGATGGATAATCAGAAACACATGGCCAAGTCACCAGTATTACCCATTCAAAATCCAACTAAACAGTAAGTATATGGGAAGTCATCACAGGAAAACCAGCTGATTCCAGTCAATATACCAAAGGAAAGAGGATGTAACTGAGCCAAGATCAACTGAATCTGCTTTGTATTTTTGAGTACAGCTACTCACAGGACCCATGATTTGTGGGCAGTAATGGAAACATGCTGGTTTCATCATTTAAGTTTTAGGAAGTTGTGCTGTACATAAGTAGATAAACTGATAATAATGACACTTTGAAAATAAGTAGGAAAGTATGGATTCTAGATACATAAACATAGAATAGATGCCACCTGAAGAGAGACATGTGTGTTAAAGAGAAGCAAAGTGCATGGTGACCTAAGAAACACAACCAGGGTTGGGCTCAATAAAATATAAGGCCAGGAAAAGAAACAAATGCTTACTACAGTTATGTTATTCTTCTAAGAAGATCTTAACTAGAAAGAGCCTAAAAGATATGCCTTAAAGAGGACACAATGTAGGGAGTCACATTGTTTTCTGGATGGTAATGATAGTCATTTGTGAATCTGACTTAGTTTTGACCAATCTGTCAATAAGATGTAAATAATATATCCTTGCAGTACTCCAGAGGCATAAAATCTTCAGCAGCGCATTTAATTTTAGAGATTAAATTCTCTGAAGAGTTATGGTTTCTTTTGATTAAGAAGACAGCAATTTGCAGAGACATGCTGTGAGCTGCTCTGTTTCCCTGACCTAAAGTTTGGCATCATTAAAATGATCTGGGTGATATGATTAGGGTTAGTGATGCAGTTGTTGTGCAACGTGTCAGGCAGTTCCCACTGAGAGCTTATTTCAGAGGCTTCCTCTCCATCAGCACCTTATGTCTCAGCTCAGCTACTCAGATATTAATCGTCAACAATTAGAAAAGACTAATTAGTGCTTTCTAAATCTATCATATGACCTAAACTCATACAACTTGTACAGTTAAAAAGCTTTATTTAACCAATATATTTCAACTTTAAAGCTCTATGGAAAAAAAACACAGCTAGAAAGTATGAAGGAAGTCAGCATGGACATTATAAGAAAGGCTTTAGGACCAAGGATTATCTTGGTTTATAAACTCAGCACATCATCAGAATTATAATTAACTGACAGAGCTGAAAATTAAAATCCTATGTTTTAAGGGTCATTTACCCAATTCTAGTGAAGTTTTCTGGTTATCAGTTTAACAAATTTTAATTTTAAATTTATTAAATAAATTAATAGATGATAAAAATAATAAAATAACAATAGTTAATAAGCAAAATAAAATTAAATTTATTAAATTCCCATTAAGAATAAGATACGAGGAAAAATAAGATGAAGGATACAAAGCCTTTCTCATGAGAATCTTGGAGAAGCAAGTCATTGGGTAATTATGAGCAAAGATACTAAGTGTTGTCATAGGGATTATAGATGCAACTTGCTACCAGTCCTGAAAAAAGTATTTTTATGTGTATGTCCTCTCCTTAAAATCTAACAGCATATATGTAAATTCATACATTTAGTGTATCACATGATATTTCTGAATTCAACACTTTCTTCTAAGACAGGATCTTGCTGTACAGCAAAATCTGAACTGATGATCACTATATGGCCCAGGGCAGCCTGGAACTTACTTCTAGTTCTTGCATAAGACTTCTGAAATTTTTTATAAATTTTCATTCACCCCTGAATTTTTTAATTTTAGAAACATAGACTTTTTGTTTGTTTGTTTTTTTAGTAAAGTATATTAACTTCAGTCAGCAATGTAGGAAATCAGTTCTTCAAGTCCTTTAAAAATCTGTCCTCAATTATGCAGTCTTCAGTTCTTATCAAATGCTTCACTGAAAAATGATAATTAGGTAAGATAGTTTAGCAGATATAAAATCTATGCCCACATATAAATGGCCAGCATTCTTTGATTTATTATATAATTGGCTTCCACAGAATATTGTCCATTGTAAGATATCTATTAATAATAATCATTATTTCTCCCTGGAAATGTCTGGATCTCATGAATAATTTAGATTGAATTACTAAGAGTTAACAAATAAGTTGTCAACATAGGAAAGATGAAATTTAGAAATGTGATGATTCATTTGTTCAAGCTTAATCTTTTGTCATGTGTTTCTAAGTGAATAGTTATATTGACTGGCTACAAGACCCTTTTTAGACAAGACCCTTTTTACCAAGATGTTTTTTTTTTCATGCAACATTTCAGAATAACTCACATGCCCTGTATATTAAAGAATTCAAAATTTCATAATAATGCACTTTTTTGTGCAACATAGTTTTGCTGAGTTGGTTTTACTGCTTAAAGCAATAATTCTCAGTGTGTACTCTCAGATCAATAGCACCACAGTCATTTATGAACTTAAAAAGGGAAGATTTAAGTCTGCTGCCCCCAAGTCACTAATATGGACTTCAAGCTAGAAGCATGTTATCTGTAATTTTTTTCTAGTTATACCGATTACCAATGATCAGTAGACTTTGGCAAAATGAGGTAACATGTAAGGATGTCTTATAAAGATAACAAATGAACATTAAATAAGTCCTGTATCTCAGGACATAGCTAAGATCAACTTCAAATCTTTACATGAAATCACGCAATATTTTCTCTTCTAAGAAAACCCAATTTTAATTAAACATTAAAATGAATATATAGCACCAAATCTATGTCAAACTTCACAAAGGAAATACTTTGAGATTGGCTTTTACCTTATTTAAACAATACTCTAGCAATTTGTGTAATCCTCCCTTACAGTTTTCTTCAGCCAATGATTTAAAATGTTTGTGAACACTGAGAAATTCCCATCTTTCATTTTAATGCTTTGCCTTGGAAGAGTGTGGCTTGCCCATATTACATTATCTTACAACTTGCATACCTTCCTTTAACATTCTTGATATCTTTGATTTACTGTATCTCTAAAGCACTCATTTATTAAGCTACTATTTCTGTGACATCGTGTTGTACATCCTAAAGAGCAGAAGTATTGTGACATTCTTTGCCTTTACCATATATAGCTGTCAAAATGAAATTTGTAATTTAATAAGTGACTATATTCTTAGATATGATGATTAACATAGCAAATGAGAGTGACAATATCAGGAATGACATTTTTTCAATCTATTTATCTGTCCACCAAGCTAAAGTGTCTGTCTGGGTTTGCCCAACTACAATAAATGTCTGTCTTTCTAGTTTACCATTATACCAATGAGTACTCATATATTATGTTATGTATCAAGGACTAGAGCATCTTGACAAGTTAGAAAATGAACAGCTGAGATATAAGCTGCTAAACCTAATGTGTTGTCCTTCTAAATTAAAAAAAAAAATCCCTAAGTTTTAAAAGAAGTAAGAACATATCTGAAAGTAGTAACATGAAAACAAACAAAAAACCCAAGCAAACATGGAAATAGAAGAATTCATTGGCTCCAAGACAGTCATATAGTACCATCATTAGGATATAAAAGAAAACTAAGAAAGAACAGAATTGAAAATAGTCAATAGAAATGGCTCCTTATTGTATTATATATATTTAAGTATGCATGAAATTTCATTCAGAAATATGCATTTTACTTATTTGTTAAAGTAATACTTATATCAATTACTGTAACTATTTACAAAAAATTATGTATCTTTCCAATATGATGTTGTTTTTTATATGGAATACATTTTATAAATGTAGTAGAAACTCTATTTTTGAAAAACAAAAATAATTTTCTAATTAATTTTTGTTATCATCTTAAATATGAAATATAATTTTTACTGTAACACATACACACACTTATATACACATCCATGAGATAACATAGTTATTGAACACACCATCAAGGGTTATTTTTTATTTCATGTTACATATAATTTTTTCCTATCAAGTAAGTTTTTTTTAATTTATTCTTCTCTCATGCAATACTTATCGACAGCAACTTCCCCTCCATCCACTCTGCTACATCATCTACCCCAGATCCACTCTATCATCTCTCCCCAGAATAGAGCAGGTCTTCAAGGGATACCACTCAAACACAGCAAAACAAGTTACAATAATATTGGACAAAAACTCTCACATCAAGGCTGGGTGAGGTAACCCAGCAAGAGGAAGTGTCCCAAGAGCAAGCAAAGAGTCGGAGACAGCTTCTACTCTCACTATTTGGAGTTCCACCAAATTATTATGCCAGAAACTCTAAAGTACATGCAGAGCTCCTAGCACAGACCCATGAAAGCTTGCAGATGCTCTTGAGTCTCTGTGCTCCTCCAGGATCCCCACTTAGTTGACCACACAGGCCATTCTCTGCTGTATCAACAACTACTCTGGCTCCCACAAAACCTCCCCTTCTACCTCAGGGTTTTTAGAACTGCAAGGGGCAGGATTGGATGAAGATCTCGAACATGGGATCCTTCTCTACCTAATGCTTGGCTGTGGATCCCAGAATCCACACCCAGCTCCCATCAGCTACCAAAGGAAACCCTGTGATGATGAATGGGCAAGGTACCAATCTCTGAGTATAGCAGAACATTGTTAGGAATCAATTCATTTACTTTATTTCAATTTTATTTTGTTTGTTTGTTTGTTTGCTTGTTTTCAGCCTGTCATGTTTGGTTATACCTTATTTCTATGGGCTATCCAACCTCTAGTTCCTGGTTATCCAGGCAGTTTCGAGCATGAGTTTTGTCTCCTAGCACAGACCTCAAATTAAACCATTCATTTGTTGATCATTCCCACAAATCCTGTACCATCATTGCCTCAGAAGGTCTTATTGGCAGGACAGATTGTAGATCAAAAGTTTTATGGTTGTGTTATTGTGGTCCCATGGCAACTACTGAAATCCTTGCTGGTTACATAAGTTGGTTAGTTTAGGCTTCATATCCTCCATTATGAGCAGTCCTCACTAGGGTCACAATCACAGTGGAAAGGAAGTTTCTAGTTCTATCCATTTGGTTGCAAATTTCATGATTTCCTTGTTTCTGATAGCTGAGTACTCTTTAATTGTGTAAATGTACCACAGTTTTTTTTGTTGTTTGTTTGTTTTGTTTTGTTTAATCCACTCTTCAGTTGAAGGACATCTGGGTTGTTTCCAGTTTCTAGCTATTACAAATAAAGCTGTAATGAACATAGTTGAGGAGATATCCTTGTGGTTTGGTGAGCAATATTTTGGATATATGCCCAGGAGTGGTATGGCTGCGTCTTGAGGAAGAGCTATTCCAAGTTTTCTATGATATTGCCAAATTGATTTCTACAGTGATTGTACACATTTTCACTCCCAACAGCAATGGAGGGGTGTTTCCTTTTCTCCACACCCTCAAAAGCATGTGCTGTCATTTGAGTTTTTGATCTTAGCCATTTTGACAGATGTGAGATGGAATCTTGATTTACATTTTTCTGATGACTAAGTATGTTGAGTATTTCTTCAATTAGAGATTCCTCTTTTGTGAATTCTTGGTTTAGCTCTGTACCAAGAAACTAAGCACTAATAAACAAAATAATCCAATCTATCATGCCTTCTAAATGACTACATGTAGAGTAGTGTCAGATATGTTGTCCAAACCCCTCATCCTACTCATAAGAATAAAATAAATAGGTGCCAGTGGGATGGTCTAAGTATTTGAGGTAGTAGAGTACTTTTTGAGCAAACACAAGAACATGAGTTTTGAAATTCAGTATTTACACAAAAACTGGATGTAGCAGTGTGCACCTTGGATATTAGAAATGATGGTGGAGAGTGAAGCTTTCTAGCTATCCAACCTTGCCTATACAGTGAGCTTCATGTCTTCATGTTCAGTGAATAACCGTGTCTCAATACCTTAAAGAAAAACATTATAGAGCAGGCCTTTTGATGTTTTCTTGCTTCAAAGCTTCCAAAAATACATCACACACACACACACACACACACACACACACACACACACACACAGAGAGAGAGAGAGAGAGAGAGACATAGACATTTACACAGAATACAATAAATGCTTGATTTTCATTGCTCAAGATCAAGTCCTTTTGTGAGTATGTGGTTCACCTAGATGAACTCTTAAATTCATCCCTAAAGGTCTAATCATTCTCTCAGTTGAACTATTGATTGTTACTTTATTTTTCATTATCCTTCTCAGCTAAAATGTTAAACTAAGTAAAACAAAACTGGAAACATTTGGCATTCTATGGGATAGATCTATGTGAGCTCATTTGAATAAAAATATCCTTTTAGACTTTAATGTACTATAATGAAATAATTTCTCTCCACACCTATAATAATTGCTAACTTAAACAGGAAAATGATTGTTATCTTATAGATACAAGCTCTTTTATTAGTTACATGTATTTTGTGCTGACATTTCATTGTAAATGTCTGTAAAACACACATTAACTGTTAATAGAAATAAGGAATATAATATTACCTATGGAAAACAAAACAAAACAAAAAATAAATAATAACTCAGTCAAACAACTGAATAAAATCTCTAAATAGTGGCTTCTTTTATTTTGTTTATCTTTCATTCTAGAATATGAGGAAAAGAAAAAGTAATGGGGAAGTTTTGGTGGGATACAAGAGAGAAGATCTACATGATCACTAATCAAGAATAAACATAAACAACTCAAGGTTTTCATACACACGTCTTTAAAATACTTTAAATAAAAATAGAGTGTATGGTTTAGAATTTTTTCTATGTATAACAAGAGGATATTTAATTATCACAACATGACATCTTTAGCTCTACAATCAAAGATGTTAGATGGCATAGTCAATATATTCTAAAAATATCACTGTCCAGGTAATACAATTGAGGGATACCCATAAAGCATTGTTGAATAGGTCCAACTGGTAAAATACCTCTACCCATGATAATTATAGACAATGGTGGGGGTTCTGTTGTTTTAAGCAGAAAATCATTGGAAGAATCAGAAATCTGATGACAGCAAAAAATATATGAATAAAATAAAAGCATACGAAGAAATGATGGCAATTTCTCTCATATTGAAGATGTTATCAACCACTAGAAAGTAATTTAAATGTATATTAATGTTTAAATTCTAAATTATGGGTCTAAAGAAATGGTTCAGCAAGTAAGAATATTTCTTGGTCTAGCATAAAAACCTGAATTCCAATCCCCATTACACACATCAAGAGGTGTCCCTGTGAGCCTGCAACCTCATAAATGTGGAAAGTAGAGATAGGAGGATACCTGAGGCTTTCCCCTAGACAGCCCAGCTCCAAGTACAATGCAAGTCACAGTCTCAAAAAAATACAGATATTGATAGAATGTGACTCTTGATTACCTCTGTGTACATGTTCACACCTATATGCATAACCCTTTGCCCCACATTTGCATCAGATGTGGAACAAGATAGTAACTGAAAACATTGTGCCCCAATTCCATCCAAATGATCATACATATTTGAACAATTATGTATTTAATAAGTCACTTTTACAATAGACAAGGATATCATTTCAGCAACTGTAGCAATTGCTCTTAAGGTAACAAAGAAAAGACATGCCAAAAAATCAAGAAGGAAAGGGTTGCCCATATCATTCCTCTACAATCTTCAAATGTCTTCCTCATAGAGAAAGGAAGGAGTAAAGCTAGTACTTAGAATGTAAAAAGGACCAGATCTGACATGGTGAAACCAAGTGTCATGTGAACTCAAACAACATTTCTAGGCTTAATTGCCTTGTTTGTTGCTCCAATAACTGTTCGCAAGGTATCAGAGAGATTGCCTTTACTAACTTTCTTCCATGATAGAATAGGTGACGGAGTATAGGTTCAACTGTGGAAGAGAACACATAAAAGCTATCATAGGCCTTTGTCTTAGCAGTTCTAATATTAGCAGAGTGAGGCCCATTCCCAGATAGAAGCAGGACCCCCACAGAGAAACCAGAGCTCCCAAAACTTGTCACTTTGTACCAGCCTCAGATTTGTGTGCTCACTAGAGAGAGTTTTGGCTTATCTTATTGAAACCTTTAGACAGGGAATGGGACACACTCTACCTTGAATTTATGCAAATCCTAACACTGTGAGACACAGGTGACCCAATTTTAAGTCTAGTACATATTTTCCTATCATAAGTACCACAGTTACCACAATATCAGATTATTCAGATGGAAATTTAGAATTTTCAAAAACCAGACAGAAACCTGCCAGAAGTCAAGTATACTAATGATCTGTATCACTGTCAGTTGTAAGATAGTGAGATTAAGAAACCCTAGGTTGTGGCCTATTTATTTCTGTTGTTTTGTATTGTATTTATTGTCATAAGAGAAAGAACCATTTGTTGGACTGAAAGGGGGAGTTGTTAGGGGGGGAAAGATATACCTTAAACTTAAAAAAAGGAAAGAGGATGGGGGGGTTGAGAGGGAAGAGGGTGAGAGGGTAGGATAGGAGGGGGAAGTAGGGAGGGGATTGTGATTGAGATGTAAATTGAAGAAATAAAAAATAAATTAAAAAAAAGAAAGAAAAAGAAACCCTAAGTTGTTGGGGAAGGTCTAATAACATTGCTTCAGATAGGCTGATTTCAATGCTGAGATCTGGTTACTGCCCCTTCTGAGGCATTGTCTTGATTGGTTAATAAGAGTCACTGAGTTAAAGCAGAAACCCTGTGTTTTACACACAGGAATTGTTCTTTCTGCAGGGAGACATGGAAGCAGATAGACGTGTTTGAGAACTCTGGAAGGTAATAACAGGCATATGGCAGTTTGTGATTAGGTGGTTTGGGTGAACTTTGATTAGCTTTTTGAAAGTCTGCCCAGGTAAGGCCTAAGCATTGAAATATTAAAAGGTCTTGGTGTATTTAATTATTGGGGAAAGAACCACAGTGGCTATTAGTATAGACCGTCAGTCCAAGTAATCCAGGGCCATCGGCCTCCTGCACAGCTCCGGTGAATCTTCCGCCAAGCTGCCAGCAATTCTACCTACCTAACATAACAAGTTATATTAGTTAACAGAGTTTAGGTTACAGGTGGTATAGGCCACCCTTGGTCCCAGGGCTCTTTCCCCAGGACAAATCAGGTAACCGTAACCAGTTAAGGTGGGCCAGGCTGCCTATGCTCTGCCAAGCCACCAACTGCTCTGCTGGCCTAATCTTACAGTTTACACTTATTAATTAATACAAGTGATAATTAAATTGAAGTTTCACTAGGTAGCCAGGAGAATATTTTAACTAATTCTATCCTATTCTGTTTTTGCAATGGGACATGGAGAAAGATTCCATTCACTAGGACATTAAAGGACAACATATAAAAGACTTTGTTCTGAAATATAGTGACTATATATTGAACTGAACCACCAGGCAGAAGTTAACAAAGTATTGATGGGTATCTTTGTGGATTACACTGATGAACTAGCACAACATCACAATATTTCACACAACTCATAATCTGTTAGACCTCAGTACCAC
>CAJQZJ010000753.1:1235631-1287100 GCA_907164525.1 Lophiomys imhausi | reverse complement strand
CGGAATGATATATCAAGACAGAAATATGATCACCTGATTATATTTTCTTGATTTAAGATAAATCTAAAGATATAGTTATTTGTTTTTTGTAAATTACTTTCTATAAAGATGCTCAAAATGTACACTGAGTGAAATTAAGCTGGATTAAAGCTATTTCTTTATTATGAAATTAACTCACATATATAGAACATAAAGGAAAAAATTGAGAAGGAATTTTAAAATAGATTATTTTTCTTATTTGGAAGTCTATTATCTCATTAGTATTTAGTAAAAGAAAAGTTCCTGAGTATGCAATGAGATAATTTCTCTTGATTAGCTAGAACTTTAAATACTCCCTTGATTTAGAGTTGCAAATGATAACGTAGTAATTGAGTAGAATAGAATAAAGATATATGAGTAAGTGTAGTTTATTAATAATAGATGCCAAAATTATAATAGGAGTTTGGTTTATAATTCTGGTGCTAGTATTTGAAATAATATTAATCACATTTGCATTTTTAAAGATTGAAACAAAGAAGAAAATCATACATTATCCGAAAGGGTTGAAGAAATAAAATCATTATTCATTTTGATGAAGAATTCTGTCAAGAAATACTCCAAGATTACTATTACATTTTAAATTCAGCTATATCCAAGATGATTTTAGAAGGAAATGTTCATATGCACATGAATAAAGGCAGAATATAAGTATCCTGAAGTTAGTATTCTTGGGTTCATTTAAGAAGTAAATGGAGGATAATTCAAAGGCTTTTTGATTGATTGATTGATCAATCCAGACAATTATCTAGAATCCATTTAAATAATTTTTATTTATTTATTTATTGTTTTAGACTTTGCTTTAAAAATATCTTTAGTGAATACCACTTCAAATATAAAGAGCATTATTTGCAAAAGGTAATATAATGTATCATAAATCATGTAATTCTTAATGCAACAGAATTCAGAAATTATTTCTAAATGGATGATAAAAAGAAAGCAAGATAATCTTAAATTTGCTTTCCCTTACGTAGTTACCAAACTTTTATATATGAGTATACATTTGCTAAAGATGAGAAGTTGTTTTTAATTTGACCTAGCTGTAATCTTACAGATGATAATTAATGAAAGAAGAAATGTATTTTTTTTTTGTAGTAGTAGTTTGTGCCTTGACAGTCTAAAGCAGCTCCTCTGGGTTGTGTGAACAGAAAATTTATCATGTTTTGTCTTTACATGTCACCTGTACCCTGCTGGGATTCTGTTCTTCAGTAAGGGTTGACCCTGACTGAAGGGCTCCAGCTCATTCAAATGGCAGGGATCAGTTCAACTTATCTATGTATAAAAACAAACAAAAGAAAAAGAAAGAAAATGAAAAATATATTTTCTTGAGAAGGAAGACAAAAAAATTGAAAATATTGCTAAACTTTGCTTTCATAAAAATAACATCCATAATTTGACTATGCTCCAATCACAACACACAATTAATTCTCAAACTTTACTTCAATATGGTAAACTTGAAAAGATGCTTAAAATATTCTTTATTTGGAATTATATACTTAACACTTTATGAACTTCTAAACCAGCCACATAATGTGACACCCTGGGAAGAAATTCATGATTTCTATGATCACTCTAGAAGGAACACTGAAAGGAAGAACACACTTAAATAAAAATATAGCTCTAAAATTCACTATGTCCAGAGTGCAGCAGAAGAACATAAGAAAATATTCCTAAACATATTATATTTAAGCAAAAGATTCTATTTTAAATAGATAATTGAGCACATAATATTTTGCTCATACATAAGATAACTTAGAAATAGAAAATATTGTGAAATTTCATTTTTCTATATTTATAAGGATAATTTCATAATAAAAGAGGATATAATATAATATATTGCATAGAATTCTGCTGCTGAGGAGACTTATTTGACTAGCTTCCTTGGAGAAGTGCACAAAACTTGCCACTAATGCTACTCAAGTGGCCTTAGTGTAGTTTCATCACTTGCTTTTTTTCATGTCAAATATTTTTTGTTTGTTGACTTTTTATGGCAGGACAGTCAAAAGAATCATCTTTTAAAAATATTATTTATTAAATTATCTATTTACTTTACATCCAGATTGCACTTCCCCTCTTTTCTGTCCTCCCAGTCCCTCCCTGTCATATCATCCATTCACCCCTCCTCCTCTTTTCCTCAAAAAAGGGAAGGCTTCCCATTGATATCAGCCAGCCTAGGCAAACCAAGTTGAAGATAAAAAATAGAAAAAGTAACCTTGCCGGGCGGTGGTGGCACACGCCTTTAATCCCAGCACTTGGGAGGCAGAAGCAGGTGGATCTCTGGGAGTTCACAGCCAGCCTAGTCTACAAAGCGAGTCCAGGACAGCCAGAGCTGTTATACAGAGAGACCCTGTCTCAAAAAAAGAAAAACTAACCATTTTTATCTAAGTGGGAACTCAGAGACAATGACTAAATATAGAGCATAGTTCAAAGTCATTATTCTCCTTGCAATGTTTTAATTTAAAAAATAGCAGAGATATATTAATTGTGGTTGCATTTGTAAATTCAGTATAGATAGCTACTTCTATCCTATGGAAAAAAATAATTTTTTTTTTTACTTTAAAAATAACTTTACATATAATAGTGATTCCACTTGCAAAAGAATCGTTAATTAGATTGTACTTGTGATTCTACAATCTCATACTTAAAATATATTACATAACATAGGAACATATGGATGCTTTTTTAAAACACTTGAAAGTTTTGTTTTACTTTTAACAGCTTTTGTGTGTGTATGTGTGTGTGCATGTGTGTGTGTGTGTGTGCGTGTGTGTGTGTTTCACTTCACATACCCCAGTCTCACTCATCTGCCCTCTGACATTGTAATTTCCCTCCTATAAAAAAATGAAAAACAAAATATAAAGAAATTATGATTCTAGAAACTGTAGTATGTCACAGTGTTCCCACAATACCTTTACTTGTAAATGTTCATTTCAATGAATCACTGATCTGACTCAAGTTCTCTGACTTCTCCTACACTGTATTGGATCCAGTCAATACTGGATCTCTACATAGATTCCTCTGGGATATCCTGTTGTTCCCTGTGTCATGGAGATCCTACAGCTTTGGATATTCAAGAACAGCCATTTCATATGCTCCAGCAGTTTAGAGATGAGGTAGATGCTGGGGTGAGCTAACTCAAAGCTCTGGATCTGGGCCTGGGTGGTATCTGAATAGGTTAGTCCAAAAAATATCCCACACACACCACCAGCACTAGATCTCTAGTACTACCCCATTTAGCTCACACAATACCTCAGCTGGCAGAAAGCATGGCTAACTCTCCCTCTCTCACACCTCTGGGGCTGGTTCACATGCTCCCCTAACACTAGGGCCAACTGTACCATGCTGCTCAGATGAGGTGCTCTTCCAAGTGCTAGTTAAGGACAGGGACAGTTCTTCTGTTCTCCTAACTTTGGAATTAGCTCTCCTGCCTGTTGCAGGTGTTATTGGGTGAGGTGGACAGGGGATCTCTCCTTCATCCACCCCATCCTATGGTAGATGAGTGGCAGGGACAGATCTCCTGTGCTTAGGCCCTTGAGGCCAGCTTACTCATGCGCTTGCCACTATGGAGAGTCTACTGTGCCACCCAGATGAACTGTGAGGCCCATTCTCTTGAATGCTGTGGCCACTGAGGGGAAGTGCCAGATCCCCAAATCTCATGACTGCAGGGCCAGTTCACCAGTCTTTTACAGGTGGCAAGGCGTGATTGATTGGGGAAGGAACATTTGAAAGTTTTATATATGAATAGATAAAGAAAAATGTAGTATTTGTACTTAACAGAATATCAACTGTCATCAATCAATAAAGAAGAATGTAACAATTTTTTGAGCAAAGGGAATCATCATTTAAAGAATGTTCTGAGCAAAATCAGTTAAAAGTAGAGTGAAAATTGTTACATATTTTTCATTTGCAGAATGCAGGTTTTTTTTTTACTTTATCTTTTATTTCTTCAAGTTACATCTCAGTCACAATCGCCTCCCTACTTCCCCCTCCAGTCCCACCCTCCCACACTCAATCCCCCAAACTATTCCCTTTTTTTTAAGTTTAAGATATATCTTATTTCCCCCAACAGCTCCCCCTTTCAGTCCAACAAATGGCTCTTTCTCTTATAATAATAAATAAAATACAAAACAACAGAGGTAATTAGGCCACAGTTATGAGGGTTATATGGCATAGCATACATTCTCAATGTCCAGTCCATATGTATTTGGCACCTGACTTTCACAATCTACTATCTAACCATCTCCATGAGTTTAAAGTTCTATATCTAACTCAACATTCATAGTAACTTGCAACACAATATTAAAAGCATCTTCTTAGATCCATAAAACTCTCTTGATTAAACAACTCAAAATTTAATTATGAGACTCTAGCTATCTATTCTACAACCAACTCAGAGACCTGAGAGGGATAAATATATCTGATTTTATAGGAAGTACAGAGCCTGCAGCTTCCAAACCTAAGAAATGACATACCAGTGGCTGCCTGGACAGTTCCCATTTTCTCTCCATACATTACAGCATCAATCTTCAGCCGTTTGGCCCCGTTTCTCTGAGAGACATTGACTGTAGAGAAGGGGTTATGAAGGACTTGCCTATCCTGTCTTGGCAGAGCTAGGCTGTTGACTTACCTGCTTCCAAGTTTTGTCCTTTTTGGACAGCATTCTGTCTACAGTTGGAGCATGGGGTTTTTCTTGCCAAGAGATAGGCTTTCGACTAATTCAATCTCCCACTGGAGATTCTTCGATGCTCGTCTTCTACTTGGAGTAGAATAGGGGGTGCTGTCAGTAGTTGACATGTCTCGATATCAGAAAAATCTAAAGTTAAGAAAACATCTTTGAATGCCATATTCTGCAGATCTCTTGAGGTTTTTGAAGAGGCCCTATCTATCTGTTACATTAGGATAAGCAGATGTTACTTGTCTCTTAGCAACTTTATTTCTGATTAGCTTAGAAAATAACTATAATAGACTGTCATAGTACCTAACACAATGACAGGCTTGCATGATTATTAGTTTGCATTTCTTAATTATCCTAAACAGTTTATGACAATTAGTAGCAAAAGGCCGAAACTTCACATGTAATTTTTTTCTTTACCCCCTAACCCTTCCGTCCCATTTCTCTGGAGTGAAGTGTCCCTATATAACAGTCCCTAACCTCATTTCAGAGGTCTTATGAGGGCCAAGAGCCTCCTCATTCTTTGGGGGTCTACGAGGCAGTACCACCAGTGAAAAGTGTCTCATTACCCGGGAGAGAAAACTAAAAAAACAAACAAACAAATAAGCAGAAAAACAGATAAAAAAGAAAAAAATAGAAAAAATAAAAATAAAAAATAAGAAGTCTATGTTCATGTTCCCTTTGGTGTGTTGGCTGTAATATCGATACCCTCTACTATATAGCTAAAATCCTACTATAAGTGAATAGATGCCATATGCATCCTTCTGAGTCTGGGTTAGCTCACTCAGGATGAGCTTCTCTAGATCCATCCATTTGGTTGCAAATTGCATGATTTCATTTTTCCTGATAGCTGAATAATATTCCATTGTGTAGATGTACCACAGTTTTTTAACCCATTCTTCGGTTGAGGGACATCTGGGTTGTTTCCAGTTTCTAGCTATTACAAATAAGGCTGCTATGAACATAGATGAGGAAACTTCCTTATGATTCCTTGAGGAGACATTTGAGTGTATACCCAGAAGTGGTATGGCTGGGTCCTGAGGCAATGCTATTCCAAGTTTTCTAAGATATCGCCAGACTGACCTCCGTAGTGGTTTCACAAGCCTGCACTCCCTCCAGCAATGGAGGAGGGTTCCCCTTTGTCCACACCCTCGCCAACATGTGCTGTTACTTGAGCTTTTGATCTTAGCCATTATGACAGGTATGAGATGGAATCTCAAAGTAGTCTTGAGTTTCATTTCTCTGATGATTAAGGATGTTGAGCATTTCTTCAAGTGTCTCTCAGTCATTAGGGATTCCTTCTTTGTGAATTCTCTATTTGGCTCTGTCCCCCATTTTTTGATTGGATTATTTGGTTTCTTTGCATTTAATTTCTTGAGTTCTTTGTAGATTTTGGATATTAGTCAGATGTGGGGTTGGTGAAGACTTTCTCCCAGTCTGCAGGCTGCCCTTTTGTTCGAATGACAGTGTCTTTTGCCTTACAGAAGCTTTTCAGTTTCATGAGGTCCCATTTATTGATTGTTGATCTCAGGTCCTGAGCTGTTGGCGTTCTGTTCAGGAAGTTGTCACCTGTGCCAATAAGTTTGAGCCTTTTTCCCACTTTTTCTTCTAGTAGATTTAGTGTGACCAGCCTTATGTTAAGGTCTTTGATCCACTTGAACTTAAGTTTTGTACAAGGTGATAAGTATGGGTCTAATTTCATTCTTTTACAAGTGGACATCCAGTTGGACCAGCACCATTTGTTGAAGATGCTGTCCTTCTTCCATTGTGCCATTTTGGCTTCTTTGTCAAAAATTAGGTGGCCATAAGTGTGTGGGTCTATTTCTGGATCTTCAATTCGATTCCATTAATTTACTGGTCTGTTTCTACACCAATACCATGCTGTTTTTAAAACTATTGCTCTGTAGCACAGCTTGAAATCTGGGATGGTGATACCTCCAGGTGTTTTTTTATTGTACAGGATTCGTTTAGCTATTCTGGGATATTTGTTGTTCCATATGAAATTGAGAATAGCTCTTTCCAAGTCTGTAAAGAATTGTGTTGGTATTTTGATAGGAATTGCATTGAATCTATATATTGCTTTTGGTAGTATAGTCATTTTTATTATGTTGATCCTACCTATCCATGGGCATGGGAGATCTTTCCATCTTCTAAAGGCCTCTTCCATTTCTTTCTTCAAGGGTTTGAAGTTCTTGTTGTACAGATCCTTTACTTGCTTGGTTAGAGTTACTCCCAGGTATTTTATATTATTTGTGGCTATTGTGAAGGGGGTTGTTTCCCTTATTTCTTTCTCAGTCCATTTGTTTGTTGTATAAAGAAGGGCTTCTGATTTTTTTTGAATTAATTTTGTATCCAGCCACTTTGCTGAAGGTGTTTATCAGCTGTAAAAGTTCTCTGTTGGAATTTTTGGGGTTGCTTATGTATACTATCATATCATCTGCAAATAGGGATAATTTCACTTCTTCGTTTCCCGTATTTATCCCCTTGATCTCCTTTAGTTGTCTTATTGCTATAGCAAGAACTTCAAGTACTATCTTGAAGAGATATGTGAAAGTGGACATCCTTGTCTTGTCCCTTGATTTAGCTTCAGTAGGTGGAATCTATCAAGAAAATTGTCCATTTCACTTAAGTTTTCAAATTTGGTGGAGTATAGATTTTTAAAGTAGGATCCAAATATTCTCTGGATTTCCTCAATGTCTGTTGTTATTTCTCCCTTTTCATTTCTGATTTTGTTGATTTCGATTTTCTCCCTCTATCTTTTAGTTAATTTGGCTAAGGGTCTGTCTATTTTGTTGATTTTCTCGAAGAACCAACTCTTGGTTTCATTGATTCTTTGTATAGTTCTTTTTGTTTCTACGTTGTTGATTTCAGCCCTATGTTTGATGATCTCCTGCCTTCTGTTCCTCTTGGGAGTGTTTGCTTCTTTTTTTTCCAATTCACCCAGTTTAGCTGTTAATTTGCTAATATGAGCTGTCACAATTTTCTTTTTGAAGGCACTTAGTGCTATGAACTTTCCTCGTAGCACAGCTTTCATTGTGCCCCATAGGTTTGGGTATATTGTGTCTTCATTTTCATTTGATTTTAATGAGTCTTTGATTTCCTTCTTTATTTCTTCCCTGACCCAGTGGTCCTTTAGTGAAGAGTTGTTCAATTCCCGTGTGTGTAGACTTTATGTTGATTCTTTTGCTATTGAAGTTCAGCTTTATTCCATGGTGGTCCGATAAGGTACAAGGGGTTATTTCAATTTTCTTGTTATCTGTTGAGGCTACCTTTGTGTCCAACTATATGGTCGATTTTGGAGAAGGTTCCATGAGGTGCAGAGAAGAAGGTGTATTCTTCTGTGTTTGGGTGAAACGTTCTGTAGATATCTGTTAGGTCCATTTGGTTCATGATCTCTGTTAGACTCATTATTTCTCTGTTTGGCTTCTGTCTTGATGATCTTTCCATAGTTGTGAGTGGGGTGTTGAAGTCGCCCACTATTAAAGTGTTTGGATTGATGTGCTATTTAAGTTTTAGAAGCGTTTCTTTTATAAATGTAGGTGCCTTTGTATTTGGGGCATAGATGTTCAATATTGAGATGTCCTCTTGGTGGATATTTCCTTTAACGAGTATGTAATGCCCTTCTCTGTCTTTTTTTTTTTTTTAATTAACTTCAATTGGAAGTCTATTTTGTTTGATATTAGGGTGGCTACTCCAGCTTGTTTCCTGGGTCCATTTGCTTGGAAAACCTTTTCTCAGCCCTTTACTCTGAGATAGTGTCTATCTTTGTTAGTAAGATGTGTTTTTTGTATACAGCAAAAAGATGGGTCTTGTATATGGATCCAGTCTGTAAGTCTGTGTCTTTTTATTGGCGAGTTGAATCCATTGATATTGATGGATATTAATGACCAGGGGTTGTTAATTCCGAATATTTTGGTATAGCTGGTAGTCTTGTGTTTCTTTTTGTTTAGTTGCTGTGGCGATTTCTATTTCCTCTGTTTTCTTGGGTATAGTTATCTTCTCTGGGTTGGAATTTTCCTTCTAGGATCTTCTGTAGGGCTGGGTTTGTGGGTAGATATTGTTTAAATTTGATTTTGTCATGGAATATCTTGTTTTCTCCATCTATGTTGATAGAGAGTTGTACTGGATATAGTAGTCTGGCTGGGCACCTATGTTCTCTTAGGGCTTGTAGGACATCCATCCAGACCCTTCTAGCTTTTAAAGTTTCTGAGGAGAAGTCAGGTGTGATTCTGATGGGTCTGCAATTGTATGTGACTTGGCCTTTTTCTCTTACAGCTTTTAATATCCTTTCTTTGTTCTCTACATTTGGAGTTTCAATTATTATGTGGTGAGAGGAGTTTCTTTTCTGATCTAATCTGTTTGGTGTTCTGTAAGCCTGTTGGATATTTATTGGCATCTTTTTCTTTAGGTTTGGGAAGTTTTCTTCTATGATTTTGTTGAAGATATTTCCTGGACCATGGAGTCGGGAGTCTTCTCTTTCCTCTATGCCTATAATTCTTAGGTTCCATCTTTTCATTGAGTCCTTGATTTCTTGGATATTGTGGGTGAGAGATTTTTTTAGCTTTCTCATTTTCTTTGGATGTTGTACTGATTTCTTCCATCGAATCTTCCATGCCAGAGATTCTGTCTTCCATCTCTTGAATCCTATTTTTGGTACTCAAATCCATAGTTCCTGTTCTCTTCCCTTGATTCTCCATTTCCCTTTTTAACTCTGACTGTGTTTTCTTTATTGTTTCCATTTCAATCTTCATGTCTTGAGTGATTTTATTTGTTTTGTACAATTCCTACTCCAATTTGCTTGTCTTTGCCTGGAAGTCCTCCATTGCCCGTCTCTTTTTCTTGTTCAAGTTGAGCCACCTTGTTCTGAAGTTCTCTAATGGTGTTTTCCATCGTTTTCGTATGTACAATTGTGGCTTCTTTGAATTCCTTCATAGATTTAAGTTCTTCTTGAAGGAACTCTATCACTTTCCATAATGTAGAATTGTCATCATTTTCTTGTGTTTCAGCTGTGGTGAGGTGGTCCGGGCTGGATGAAATATCACTGCTTTCTTTTGTTGGAGTCATTTTGCTCTGTTTTTTTTTTTTTTTTTTTTTTTGGTCTGGGGCCTCTGGCCATTTGGAAGTTTTTAGCTGTCTTCTGGACTTAGGTCCAAAGGGGGCACTTTGGTGTAGGAGTCGAATTGCCTTACTCTACCCCTATAAGGTGAGTCATTCAGCCCCACCTCCTAGGTGGAGACCTAACTAATCCAGGGGGTGGAGCTGTATACACATAAGCTCTGGTTCCCTGCCAGAAGGGCTAGTACTAGCAAAAAAGTCCAATAATAATTGTAAATACCTCACAGTTTGCCCAGGTTAGCTCCTGTGGTGGGTAAGTCTGCCTTCACCCCCTATAGCCTTGCCGCTCCCTCGGCCCGGGTCTGGAAACTGGCAAGTGACTTCACAGCCGACTAAATTCCCGTATACGGCAGTGGATTGCAATCTGCAGCCTGATGGTACTCTGCAGCTGAGCCTTGCGCACTTCTGGTGGTCTGAATGCAGTTGTTTTAATGAAAGTAACATAGAAAGGGTGTATTTCAGAAGACATGGCACAAAACAAGGTTGAAAGGGGCATAAAGTAGACAATTGAAGTGTAAATATGATGAGGCATCTTATATGCATGTGTAGAAATATCACATAGAAACCCATTATTCTGTACAATTAATATGTGATAATAGCATAAATAAATGTATAATATCTGGAATTTAGCTACAGTATGACATTGACAAGACATAAATATTTACTATAAAATCAATGATTACATATAACATAGTTGAAAGAATTAGCTCATTATAAGCAATGGACTCTCAGGGAAATTTTGCATAGGAATATTTGCTTTTGAGTTAAATTTATATGTAAATTTTGTATATTCTACAAGATGAGCATATTTCACACACACATGCATTAATGAACAAACATCTTTTACAAATTTTACACTTGTTGTACAATGAGCACACGTACATATCACAGCTAGCTCTGCAATCTATCTAAAGCAGTCCATCATTCGTTAGTTTATGAGTCTGAATTAGTATATATCTTAAGAAGACATTATAAAATGTTGGTCTCAGTCTTCTAAACTGTTGCTCCTTAGTATAATACTTCAATAAGATATATATGTATTTGTTATGTCTATTTTTTCACTTTATTTTTAAAAAAGTTTTTACAGATTGTTTTATTCTATTGATCTTCTTAGAAATATTGATCCAAAATTTATTACACACCTATGCTTTTTTTCAAAGTTTATTTATTCAAGTTACATCTTGATCATAGCTCCCTCCCTCATCCCATCCCAGTCCCACCCTTTTCCTCCACTCCCTCTTACCCTTCTCCTTGGGTGAGGGCAGCACCCACCTATCCACCACCTTCAGTTCATCAGTTACATGAAAGCTAAGAGTTTCCTCTTGCTCTGGGGCCCAACATGGCAGTACAACTAGGGTAAGGTGTCCCAGTAATAGGTAACAGAATCCATAACAGAGAACACCATTCTCTCCACTAATTTAGGGATCTGTATGAAGACCAAGTTGTCTATCATCTATATTTGTATAGGGTGATATAGGTCTACTCTAAGTATGATTTTTTCTTCTTCCTTTGGTTAGTGTTTTAGTCTCTGTAAACCTCTTGGGGCCTTGCTTGGTTGGTTCTGTTGATGTTTATGTGTTGTTCTTGACCCCTTTGGGTCTCTCTATTATTCCTTCATCTCTTTTTTGTTGACTCCCAGAGTTCCACGTAATGTTTAGCTGTGTGTCTCAGCATCTGTTTTGATCTGCAACTGGATGAAGTTTCTCTTAGGGTAGTAATGCTAGCTTCCTGCTTCTTTGGGTCTATGGCTTGTAGGATAGTTACCCTGTACAATATGACAAAATTCAAATTATAAGTGAAAAGATGCCATGTGCATCTTTCTGGGTCTGGGTTAGCTCACTCAGGATGAGCTTTTCTAATTCCTTCCATTTGGTTGCAAATTACGTGATTTTCCTGTTTCTGATACCTGAGTAGTATTACATTTTATAAATGTACCACAGGTTCCACAGGGTGTTTTGTTCTGTTTTGTTTTGGTTTTATCCATTCTTTGGTTGAAGGACATCTGGGTTGTTTCCAATTTCTAGCTATTATAAATAAAGCTTCTATGAAAATATTTGAGCTGATGTACTCTTGGTTTGATGAAGAACCTTTTGGATATATGCCCAAGAGTAGTATGGCTGGATCTTGAGTTAGAACTATTCCCAGATTTCTGATATATGACCAGATTGCTTTCCAAAGTGGTTGTACAAGTTTGTCCTACCACAAGCAATGGCGAAGTATTCCCCTTTATCCTCACCAGCATTTGCTGTCCCTTGAGTTTTGCATCTTAGTGATTCTGACAGGTGTGAGATGAAATCTCAATATTGTTTTGAGTTGCATTTCCCTGATTGCTAAGGATGTTTAGCATTTCTTCAAGTGTCTTTTGGCAATTAGAGATTCCTCTTTTCTGAATTCTTGGTTTAGCTCTGTACCCAATTTTTTTATTTGGATTATTTGGTTTCTTAGTGATTAATGTCTTCAATTCTTTGTAAATTTTGGATATTAACCCTCTATCAGATGTAGGGCTAGTGAAGATCTTTCCCTGATCTATAGGCTGCTGTTTTGTCCTAATGATAGTGCCGTTTGTCTTATAGAAGATTTTAAGTTTCCTAAGGTCCCATTTATTGACTGTTGGTTTTAGAATCTGAGCTATTTGTGTTCTGTTCAGGAAGTTTTCACCTGTGGCATTGAGTTAGACTTTTCCCAAACTTCTCTTCTATTAGACTTAATGTGTCAGGTTTTATGTTGAGTTCTTTGATCCACTTGAACTTAAATTTTGTGTAAGGTGATAAATATGAGTCTATTTTCATTCTTCTACATGTGGACATCCAGTTAGACCAGCACCATTTGTTGAAGATACTTCCTTTTAACCATTGTACAGTATTGACTTCTTTGTCAAAAATCAAGTAGCCATAGATGTGTTGGTTTATTTCTGGGTTTTGATTAAATTCCACTAATCAATCTGTCTGCTTCTGTGCCAATACCATGTTGTTTTTTATTACTGTTGCTCTGTAATACAGTTTGAAATCAGGGATGGTGATGCCTCCATTTGTTCTTTTATTGTACAGGATTGTTTTAGGTATTCTGGTTTTGTTGTTATTATTGTTGTTGTTTTCCATATGAAGTTGAGAATTGTTCTTTCAAGTTCTGTAAAAAATTGTGTTGGTGGTTTGAATGGAATTGCATTGGATCAGTATATTGCTTTTGATAAGATGGCAATTTTTATTATGCTTATTCTACCTACCCATGAACATGGGAAATCCTTCTATCTGCCAATATCATCATCTTCAACTTCTTTCTCCAGAGACTTGAAGATCTTGTTGTACAGGACTTTAATTTGCTTGTTTAGAGTTACCCACAGATATTTTTTATTATTATACACCTCTTTTATAGCAGTAATTATTGACACCATGGCACAAATAAAATATCACAATATTCATGCTGTAGCACCAGTTCTGAATTAGGTTAAAAGAAAGCACTCAGTGATGAGAAGAACCCTGCAAGAAGTCTGCTAGAAGCATTTCTATAACATCACAGGATTGTGATTCCTTAGAATCAATATGGATCATAAAATGAATCTTGCTTAGAACTAGAGTCAAGAGTCAATCATATCGGTTCATAAGTTGATTTATTTGAGTTTTCTCGTATTCTAGCATAGAGCCCCCTCAGAAGCAAAATTAAATGACCATTAAAGTCATATTAAGAAGTTTGAAGCATGAAGCTATTCATATCTCACTCTCAGGTATAAATTTTAAACATCTAAACATCTCAGAAGGAAACTGCAAGAACATATCAACAATTTAAGAAGAATCAAGAACGTATGTAATGGAAAATTTATATATCAAAATTGTTATAATAATTTTTACAATCGTTATAAAAATTTTTATAATTGCTATAACATTTTTATACTTGTTATAACAATTTCTTATAATTGTTATAACAATTTTTATAACAAATTTGATATATAAATGTAAAATGTAAGTCATAATAAATGAGGTTTCAGATATTCCAAAAAATTAAATTCTAAAAATAAGTGCAAAGAAAACCATCTGAAAAGAATCCTATAAAAATAAAGAAATGGATAATGTTTGAAGTATAGAAAAGACAAAGAATATGCCTTTAATCAAGCTAATATCAGATATTTGCATTGCCAAAAACCAAAACATGTGAATGACATCTCACTCTCTGAAATGCTTATGAATAGCATTATTTAAAAACTTAAGAAAAACCTTAAACACAAAGTAAGGAATCACAAGGAAGATTAACAGAAGGAAATCCACACTCATATTTTTGTGAATGGAAAAGTGAAGTGCAAAGAGGTGAAAGTTGATAATTGATGCAGTGATCTTTTATGTATTCTAAATGTTAATTAATTGCTGCCAGAGGCCTGTTTGCTGTCTGTTACCAAGCATGTTAACTATTGTCTCTGACTGGCTTCATAAAAATGCTGTGACCTGTGATTGGGCAGAGAGAGAGGTAGGCAGGGAAAAGTTGACAGGCTCTGGATGAACAGAGAGAATAATGGAAGGAAGATACCTGGAAGAGAAAGGAGACATGCCATAGGTGAGAGATGTTAGAACATCATGCCACATGTCCTGGATCATTGGCATAGACTGGAGAATAACATCTAAGAGCAGTAAGCAATGTCCACACTATCCTTCTGAAGTAGGGCCCCAGACATAGTTTCCAGGTTTCTCAGGCACTCCATGTCACAGCAATTGAGAAAATGGTCCAACTGAGTGCTCTGATTAGAGTTTAGGAAGTTCAAGTCCTAGGAACCAGCACAGTAAGATTTTGGCAGTAAGTAGTTATGAACACCTTGATATCTCTGGGAGAACAAGTTAATCTATAGGATTTTTTTGTCCAGGAAAAAAAGCAAGGACTCAAATAAAATGTTTATTTTAGGGTCAACCCAAACTAAAAAGATTGCCTTAAAAAATTTACACCCTGCTGGCAATGAGCCTGAGCTTCAGTAGATCAGAGTATAATACTTTTTAACCAAGGAAAATGAAAAGTCCATATCCAGACGGCTTCATTAGTAAATTCCATGACAGATTTATAAAACATTAATATGCACACCATGCATATTTCCAAAAACATAACTAAAAGAGCCACCCAACTTATACTATGAAATTGGCATTGCATCAGTGAGGCATGAGCCATTAGGGGAAAAAAATACATGTAATTTTGCTAAAAAAATCCAAAACACGATTTTCACAAACTGGATTTATCTATTTACATAAACATCTATACATCACAAATGAGTAGCATTTAAGAAATTCAATATATGTAACATATAAGAATGGATATGTTATACTATTAACAAAAGTCTTATGATTATCATAATCATAAGAAAAAATATTTAGCAATATATAAATATAAAATTCTTGGTTGAATAAAGAATTCTAAGAACTGAGGCTAGAATAAGCTTCCTTGACATAATAAGGGACATTTCAAAAATTCCTATCATTAATCTCAAACTTAATGGACAGTACCTGCATTTTACAATCTAAGATCAGGGACAAAATGAAAATTTCTTCTATTATTTCCTTGTGATTTTATACTGAAGCTACTAGCAAAGTATTTCTGAATCTAAATTGGTAACAGAAATGTCTTTGTGTATGAATAACTAGAAATAGGGAATGGAAAAGCTTAATAAATTCATTAAACCATGAAAACAAGTTCAGCAAAATTTCAGAACACAGTTAATTTTTAAATATTTAACTGTTAAGAATTAGAAATGAACACTCTTAAAATTAATTTTTTAAAAGTTCATTTATAGTATCATCACTAAGAACACATCAATAGTATCATCTACCACAATCAAGTTGGCTTCATCTCAGAGATATAGCAATTATTCAACATACATAAATAGATCAATGTAATCTACCATATAAGCAATCTGAAAAACAAACAAACAAAAAAGACATGATCATCTTGTTAGATACAGAAACTTTTCTTTGACAAAATCTAACATCCTATAATGATAAAAGTCCTAGAAACACAAGGCACAAACCTCATCACAATAAAGGGAGTTTGCACAAAGCACATAAACATTGTCAACTTAAAGGAAGAGAAATTCAAGGACATTCCACTAAATCTGAAACTAGGAAACTTTGTGCACTCTCTACATATCATTCAATATAGAACTTGAAGTCTTAGGTAGACAAAGAATATAACAGATGGAAACCTGGGACTACAAATTGGAAAGGAAGTAATCAAAATATTACAATTTACAGATGACATAAGTGATGGGATAATTCCACTAGGAAAATTCCAACAGCTGATAAACACTTTCAGCAAAGTAGCAGTACCCAAGATTAAGTCGCAATAATTAATAGCATTATTATATATAATGACAACGGGACTGAAAAAGAAACCAAACCTCTTCACAATAGCCAGAAAAAAAAAAAAAAAAACCTGTGTAGGAGGAACAAGGCTTCTAACTCAGCTTTCATACTAACTTGCATCACAATTTTAAAAATATCTTCTTAGATCCAGAACACCCTCTTGATTCCTAAACAACTCAGATTTTAACTATGAGACTCTTGCTATCTATTCTTCAACCACCTAAGAGACCTGAGAGGGATAAATATATCTGATTATATAGGAAGTGCAGGGCCCGCAGCTTCCAAAACTAAGAAATGACATACCACTGACTGCCTGGTCAGTTCCCTTTCTTTCTCCATACATTAAAGCATCAATCTTCAGCCGTTTGGCCCTGTTTCTCTGACAGACATTGATTGTAGAGAAGGAATTATGAAGGACTTACCTACCCTGTCTTGGCAGAGCTAGGCTGTCGACTTACCTGCTTCCAAGTTTTGTCCTTTTTGGACAGCAGTCTGTCTACAGTTGAAGCAAGGGGTTTTTCTTGCCAAAAGATAGGCTTGCCACTAATTCAACCATCTCACACTGGAGATTCTTCGATGCTCATTTTCTACTTGGAGTAGAATAGGGGGTGCTGTCAGGAGCTGGCATGTCTTGATACCAAAAAAAATCTTAATTTAAGAAAACAACTTTGAATGTCGTATTCTGCAGGGCTCTTGGGGTTTTTGAAGATGCCCTATCTATCTCTTATATTTAGATAAGCAAATATTGCTTGTCTCTTAACAACTTGATTTCTGAGTAGCTTAGAAAATAACTGTGATTGACTGTCATAGTAACTAGCAAAATGACACGCTTGCTCAATCACAATCCCCTCCCTACTGTCCCCTCCAGTCCCACCTTTCCACCCTCTTCCCCCTCAACCCTTCATCCTCTTCCCTTTTTTTTTTTAAGTTTAAGGTATATCTTTTTCTCCCCAACAGCTCCCCCTTTCATTCCAACAAATGGTTCTTTCTCTTATAACAATAAATACAATACAAAACAACAGAAATATATAGGCCACAATTATGATAGTTATATGGTTTTGCATACATTCCCAATATCCAGTCCATATGTATCTGGCACCTGACTTTAACATTCTACTATCTAACCATCCCCATGACTTTAAAGTTCTATATCTAACTCAGTTTTCACTCTAACGTGCATCATAATTTTAAAAACATCCTCTTAGATCCAGAACACCCTCTTAATTCCTAAATAACTCAAAATTTAACTCTAGCTATCTATTCTTCAACCACCTCAGAGACCTGAGAGGGATAAATATATCTGGTTTTACAGGAAGTACAGGGCCAGCATCTTCCAAAACTAAGAAATGACATACCAGTAGCTGCCGGGACAGTTCCCATTTTCTCTCCATACATTACAATATCAATCTACAGGCCTTATGCTCTGTTTCTCTAACAGACACTGATTGTAAAGCAGGAATTATGAAGGACTTGCCTACCCTGTCTTGGAAGAGCTAGGCTGTCAACTTATCTGTTTCCAAGTTTTGTCTTTTCTGGACAGCATTCTGTATACAGTTGAAGCAAGGGGTTTTTCTTGCCAAGAGATAGGCTTGCCACTATTCAACCATCTCCCACTGGAGATTCTTTGATACTCAAATTCTACTTGGAGTAGAATAGGGGGTGCTGTCAGGAGCTGACATCAGACACCTGATTTTTAATGAAGAATCCAGAAATACAATCTGGAAAAAAGACACCATATTCAAGGTATGGTGCTAGTCAAACTGGATGGTTGCATGAAGAAGAATGCAGATAGATTTCATCCCTATCATTCTGCATTAAAACTAACTTCAAAGGGAACAAAGCCCTCAACATAAGACCAGATAAACTAAATCTGATATGAGACAAAGTAGGGATAGCCTCAAACTGATTGGCACAGGAAAACACTTCTTTATAGAACACTATTAGCACAGGCATGAAGATCGACAATTAGTATATAGGAGCTCATGAAACTGAAAAGATTCTATAAGCAAAGGACACCATCATTAGAACAAAGTAATAGGGTAGAGAATGAAAAATATTTTTACTAACTACACATCTGATAAAGGGATAATATCCAAACTATGTAAAGAACTAAAAAATTAGACATCTAGAAAAAAGAAAACAATTTAAAATGTGGCAAAGATCCTCCAAACAGGAAAACAAATGGCTGAGAAACACTTAAAAATATTCAACATTCCTACTCATCAATGAAATATGAATCAAAAGTGCTTTGAGATTTCATTTCACACAAGTCTGAATAACTGTGATGAATAAAACAAATGACAGTTCATATTGGCAAAAATGTAGAATAAGAGGAACACTTACTCATTGATGGTGGCATGAAAACTTTACAGCCACTAAGCAAATGAGTGTGCTAGTTACTCAGAAAGATGGGAATCAATATACTTCAAGATCCAACTATACTTCTCTTTGGCCTATTCCTAAGGAATACTTCATTCTACTACAGAGATACTTGTTGAAATATATTTATTATTGCAGTAATCATAACAACTGAAATTGGGAACTAGATATTAATCAATAAATGAATGGATAAAGAAAATCTGGTACACACACAATGAAATATTATTCAAGTGTTAAAAATGAAACAATGAAATTCTCAAATAGTTGGAGGTAGAAAATAATCATCTTGATTAAAAATATTCAGAAGCAGAATAGCAAATAACATGTGTATTCATGTATATGTGGGTATTAAGTATTAAGTAAAATATAAGCAAATTACAATGTAGAAAACCTCAGAAATTATGTATAGAGTAAGGGTGAGGGACATCTTTCTCTAAGAAAGAAAATAGAATAAATAGTTATACATGAAAAGAGACACTCAACAAGATGACCAAATGTGAGAAACATAGAAGAGGGGAGAAGTGAGGGGATATGAGGAGGGCCCACTGAAGTTAAGGGATATTTGATTCTTCCTTTGAGAACCTAATGCAGTAGATGCTTCTTAAATTACATAATTATATACATATATGAAGGTGATCTAAATGAAATTACCAAACAACAGGAGAGATTGTGCCTCAACTCAACATCTCTCATCATCAAATGAAGCTTCATCATTGGTAATAACTTACATCTAATAGAGTTTTTAGCTGAAGAGTACCATAAGAACTCCCCACATGCTCAGGCTATTGTAAAAGCTATGGGTTCCTGTCCATAAGATTTCAATGAGGTCCTATTGCCGAAAACAGCACACTATTCATTGCACATAGATGAGTCAAGCTGGTGCCTACCTAAAGCCTTCATTCATACTGGCTAGTATTCTTGATACTAGGAGGTACACTGCACACTACCAAAGGAGAAACAAAAACAACCAATGAGCTACAAATCCTGCTATCTATAATCCTGACTGCAACATAACCTAGTGCAATGTTGGCACAATATTTGTGGGAGTAACCAACATATTTTATTTGTTTTAAGGCCCACTCTATAAGATGGAATGCATAACCAGTGTTGCTTGCATTACCAATGACCTGAGACTAGACAGCTCAGGAATCTAAGGTAAAATCCAACAGTATTGTTTAACAAAAGGTAAGTAACAGTAAAAAGATTCCTAATGACATACTAGTATATACATCATTCAGTGTCTTGTTCAGTCATCATCAAAGAATCTTCCTCCTACATTAGATAGAAACAAATACAAAGACACACAGCAAGACAAAATATAGTGAGAGATTTCAGAACAATTTGCTCTACATAAGATGTCTCAATTAATTCACTTTCCTCATTTTTCAGGGAACCCTATGGAAGAGGAGACAAAATGTCTTAAGAGCTAGAGGATAGTGAATACCAAGGATGCAAGCTCTTCTAAACACTACAGAACTGAAGCACATTTGAACTCATAGAGACTGAAGCAGTATGCACAGGGCTTTCACAGTTCTGCACCAGATAGGGTTTTAGAACTGAAACAAGAAGTGGACACATGCCCCCATGCCTAACTCAGAACATCCCTCCCATAATAACCATTTTCAAAGGAAAGAAATAGTTTTGTCCTAGGCAATCTCACTGGGGAAACAAACTATTTATTTATTTATTTACTTACTTACTTATTTACTTATTTACTTATTTTCAAGTTACATCTTGATATCTTGATCCTCAATGATAGACCCCTCCCTCTTCCCATCCTGGTCCAGCCCTTCCTCCTTCTTCCTTATCTCCATCCACTCCTCCTCACATGAGGTGAGTCCCCAAATATCAACCCCCTCAGTTCATCAGTAACATTAGGGCTAAGAGCTTCCACTTGTATTAGGGCCTATTATGTCAGCCTAGATATCCTAAGGTATTCCACTAACAGGCAATAGGTCCATGACTCGCTGCTGCGTGGGGGTTTTCATAGGATAGTTATGCTAGGTTTCTGTCTCTTTGGGTGTGTGGGTTGTTGGATGGATGGCCAATATGGCTAATATGCACTTATAACTGAGTACATACCATGTGTATCTTTCTGGGTCTGGGTTGGCTCACTTAGGATGAGCTTTTCTAGTTCTATCCTTTTGGTTGCAAATTGCATGATTTCCTTGTTTCTGTTTGTAAATGTACCAAAGTATTTTTTTTTTAAATCCATTCTTCGGTTGAAGGGTATCTGGGTTGTTCCCAGTTTCTGGTTGTTACAACTAAAACTGCTATGAACATAGTTGAGTTACCCTTGTGGATTGGTGAATAATCTTTTGGATATATGTCCAGAAACAGTCTGGGTGGGTCTTGAGGTAGAACTATTCCCAATTTTCTGAACTATTGCCAGATGAATTTCCATAGTGTTTGTACAAGTTTGCATTCCCACCCCCCAGTTAAGGGGTGTTTCCTTTCTCCATCTCCTTGCTGGCATGTGCTGTCACTTCAGTGTTTTATCTTAGCCAATTCTGGGTGTGACATGGAATCTCAGGGTCGTTTTGAGTTTTATTTCCCTTATGACTAAGGATGCTAATCATGTCTTCAAATTCCTCTAAGCCATTAGAGATTATTCTTTTGTGAATTCTTGGTTTTGCTCTGTATCCCATTTTTTGATTGGATTATTTGTTTTATTCATGTTTAATTTCTTGAGTTCTTTATGTATTTTGTATATTAGCCCTCTGTCAGATGTGGGGTTCGCCAATCGAAGCACTCATTAAAAGTCTCCCAGACAATAAATAAAGTCCAAGGTGAGATCGTTTCAGTACATAATCTACCAGACCTTCAAAGAAGAGCTAATACCAATACTCCTCAAGTTCTTCCACAAAATTAAAACACATGGAACACTGCCAAACTCATTGTATGAGGCCATAGTCAACCTGATGCTTGTACCACTCAAAGACTCAACAAAGAAAGAGAATTCCAAGCCAATTTCCCTTATGAACATTGATGCAACAATACTCAATAATATACTTTCAAACCAAATCCAAGAACACATCAAAATAATATACACCATGATTGAATGGGATTCATCCCAGGGATGCAAGGGTGGTTCAAAATACAAAAATCCATCAATGCAATCCACTATGTAAATAAGCTAAGACAAAACAAACACATGATCATTTCATTAGAAGCCGAAAAAGCATTCAACAAAATCCACACCCCTTCATGTTAAAAATCTTGGAGAGATCAGGCATACAAGGACCATACCTAATTATAATAAAGGCAATATGCAAGAAGTGGGTAGCTAAGATCAAATTCAATGGAGAGAACTTTGAAGCATTTACTCTAAAATTGGGGACATGTCAAGGCTGCCTGCTCTCCCCATATCTCTTCAGTATGGTACTTCAAGTTCTGGCTAAAGCATAAAACAACTAAGGGAAATTAAGGGGATACAAATTTAAAAGGAAGAAGTCAAAGTATCCCTATTTGCAGATGACATAATAGCATACATAAGTAATCCCCAAAATTCTACCAGGGAACTCCTACAGGTGATAAATACCTTCAGCAATGTGACCTTATATAAAATTTATCCTAAAAAATCAGTGGCACTTTTTTTACACAAAAGATAATTGGGGTGAGAAAGAAATGAGGGAAACAACATCCTACACAATAGCCACAAATAATATAAAATACCTTGGGGAACACAAACCAAGTAAGCAAAAGTCCTGCACAACAAGAACTTCAAGTCCCTGAAAAAAAAAAATAAAAGAAGCTATCAGAAGATGGAAAGATCTCCCATACTATTGGATAGGTAGGATCAACATAATAAAAATGACCATCCTAGCACAAGCAATATGCAGATTAAATGCAATTCATATCTAAATAACAACACAATTCTTTACAGACCTTGAAAGAACAATGTTAAACTTCATATGAAAAAAAAAACAAAACAAAAATACAGAATAGCTAAAATAATCCTGTACAATAAAAGAACATCTGATTTCAAACTGTACTATAGAGCAATAGTAATAAGAGTACCATGGTACTGATACAGAAACAGACCAGTTGATCAAGGAAATTGAATCAAAGACCCAAAAATAAATCCACATACTTACAGTCATTTAAATTTTGACAAAGAAGCCAAAACCATACAATGGAAAAAGGACAGCATCTTCAACAAATGGTGGTGGTTCAACTGGATGTCAACACATAGAAGAGTGCAAATAGACCCTAATCAACCAGCACAAACTTAAGTCCAAATGGATCACAGATCTCAACATAGAACTGGACACACTAAATCTAATAGAAGAGAAGGTGGGTAAAAGCCTCACACTCATAGGTACAGGTGACAACTTCCTGAACAGAACACCAACAGCTCAGGATTTAAAACCAACAATTAATAAATGGGACCTCATGAAACTGAAAAGGTTCTGTAAGGAAAAGGACACTGTCATTAGAAACAAACTATTCATTTTTTATTTTGGTATTTATTCTAGAATTCAAGCACATATACAAATAAATCATATAAATAAACAGTTTACATTAGAAATATGACAAAACCTTGATGTGGTGGCACACACCTTTAATCTCAGCACTGGAGAGGCAGGGCCAGATGGATCTTCGAGTTCTAGGCTAGTCTGGCCTACAAAGCAAGTTCCAAGACAAATTTTAGGAGGATTAAAGTTCTTATTTAAAGTATTATTAAAGTTTATTCTTATTAAAGTAAAAAAAAAGGAAACAAGCTATTCTTATTGGCAGACCACATGTCTAGAAGTTGATGGCCAACAGAAATGAACTCAATAGAATCTTTGGAATCTTTGTCTCAAAATGTCAGGTCAGTTGATAGCTTTCTGTTTATTTTAAATAGTTATGCTTTTAATTTTAAATTTTATTTTTACATTTATTCATTTATTTTTTTATTTATTCATTTATAATTTGATTATTTTTAACCTTACAAGTTTTGCATATATATTATGACTTCTAGTTTTGTGTTTTTATGTGATGTCTAAGTTTGTGATCAGGTGTGCTTTTGTATCTATAACCACCAATTGTGCCATTTCCTTGGTTCTTTTCCTTCTGCTTGTTTTGTCCTATTCACTTTGTTTATTTATCTTATTATATTTTTTATTTTGTCATTATCTTTAATACCTGTTTTTTATCTAATGAGAGATGTAATGGAGTACATCCTGGATAGGAGGGGAGATTGGGATGTGTTGAGGGAGGAGAAAAACATAATCAGGATATATTAAGTGAGAAAACATGATTTTCAATAGAAGAACTCATAAATTAAATACCAAGAAACCAAATAATCCAAACAAAAAATGGGAACAGAGCTAAACAGAGAATTCACAAAGGAAGAATCCATAATGGCTGAGAGACACTTGAAGAAATGCTCAGCATCTTTAATCATCAGAGAAATGCAACTCAAGACAACTCTAAAAGTCCATCTCACACTTGTCAGAATGGCTAAGATCAAAAACTCAAATGGCAGCACATGCTGGCAAGGCTGTGGAGAAAGGGGAACAATCCTCTATTGCTGGTGGGAGTACAAGCTTGTACAACCACAATGGAAATCAGTCTGGCGATATCTTAGAAAACTTGAAATAGCTCCACCTAAAGACCCAGCCATGCCACTTCTGGGTATACATCCAAATGATTCCTCACCAAACCACAAGGACGTTTCCTCATCTATGTTCATAGCAGCGTTATTTGTAATAGCTAGAAACTAGAAACAACACAGATGTCCCTCAACCGAGGAATGGATTAAAACAAAAACAAAAACAAAACAAAACTGGTACATCTACACAATGGAATACTCTTCAGCCATCAGTAACAACGAAATCATGCAATCTGCAGCCAAATGGATAGAACTAGAGAAGCTCATCCTGAATTAGCTAAACCAGACTCAGAAGGATGCACATGGCAGATATTCACTTATAATTGGATTTTAGCCGTATACTACAGGATAACTATACTACAACCAATGCACCAAAGGGAACAGGAACATAGACATTTTTCCTGCAAGGAGACACTTTGCCCTAGTGGTGCTGCCTTGTAGGCCCCAGTGTATGGGGAGGCTCTTGATCAAAAAATGACTGCTGAACTCGGGTGGGAAACTCCACTCCAGAGGAGTGGGATGGAAGGGATGGGGGGAGGATGGGAGAGGGGACTGGAAGGGGTGGAAAGAGGGCACTGTGATGGAGATGTAACTTGAAGTAATAAATAAATATTTTTTAAAAAGAAAAAAATAACAAGTTAAATAAAATTTCATGTAATTATGGGATCATAAGTTGTCTTTCATTTGTGAATCAAGACAATTTATAACCTGGAGTGAAGAATTATGTTAATATAAAATAACCTTGATCTTTCTGTACATAATTTGAGTGAAGAATCTTGGAAGAAGCAAATGTACTTAAAGGTTACTTCTCTTCTTCAAGTGAGAAATAATGTGGAATTAGCCCATAATTAAATATTGACTATACATGGTCAAACTGATGATTGATATATGGAAAATATTAAATAGTAATGATGATAATTTCTTAAATATTTTTATTAATGCTTACAGGGAGATTCTATTTAGTGGAAATGTGGAAATAGAGAATATGGAAATTCAAAATACCTTATCTTATTATATAAATTCTACTAGATATCAAAAATATATATATTTTGCAGGATAGAGGCTACATGAATCTAGAATTATTGGGAATGGGTACAGACTTAGATGATGCCAGTTAATCAAGACAAAATTAGAGTGGAAATCATCATGTGTTAGAATGTATGGGAGCTAGAAAGAATGTCCTCCAGGCTTAAAACACATGCTTTTAGATTTGGACTATATATAAATGGACCTGACAGGCAAACAGTAATCACTCAAACTAAGGGATTCCATTCAGAGGAAGCCTTACTTTGAAATACTAACTGCATCTATATTTGGTGTTCTTCACTGCCCACACATGTGAGAGCTTCAGAAATCAATGTACCTCAACTGTCCCTCTGACTAGTAATGGCAAAACACATCCATGTCTCAGCTTTAGAATGCTCACTAAAAGCTGCAATGTCTAAAGGGTAGCTGTGAAAAATATATGAGGCATTTTAGAAATCACATTAGAAAATGCTATTTAACTTTTATGTAATAATTCAAATGCAAATTCAAGTCAAAATTTTAGTTAAGATTGGCTAAGGTTTTATTAAAAATAATTAGTTAGAAAGCTACTCTATTCTGAATGAGAAAAAACGGGAAGAAACAAAATTGTAAACTTTTAGAGTGGAAGACAATGAGATTTCTTTTGACATATATTTGAAGCTCTTACAGCACAAATATTAGAAATAAATTCGAAGAAGGGAGTCAGTTGTAAAACACAGATTAAGTTTTGTTCTAATTCTCATCACTTTTAAAATTACATAAGTTTGGGAACAAGAAATTAGTTTCTTCTTAAAATACTTGAGACTATGTAAGGCACTAATAAAGCAATAAAAGCAACACAAGGCAGACTGTAGCATAGAAAAAAAAGCAACTAAAACACAGTGGGAGATATGTTGGGATTATTAATACAATGGAAACAATTAGTCTTTACTGTCTATGAGAATCTCGGGAGTTTTTTTTTCTCGTTTTCATATTTAAAACAGTAGTTATTTCTGTTTATGATAGCACCTGGGTATGTAGTGAAGTGCCCAACCACTGACTTCTCTTTAATGAATAGAAAGCAGCTGGAAATTCAAGGTTGGCTATTAATCTCCACACAACATGAAAGTGGAAAAGGCTGAGCAAGGCACCCTAATTAGTGATTCATGTACTACCTTCCTAAGAATAAAAGAACTTTGAAGCAAGCTCTGCCTAGAAGCTGAATGCATTTCAATTGATACATGGTCACATAAAAACAAAAACCAAAACAACCCCCCCACACAAAACAAAAATAGGATTTACAAAATGAAATATAAGCTTTAATGGATGCATTTTGTTTAGGGTCACATTGACTTAAAGATATATATATATTTGATCAATTTTTCATTGGTGTTGATTACAGAGAAAAAAATCAAAACCTTTTCTGATTTTGAAGTTAATTATTTGCTACGTGTGTGTGTGTGTGTGTGTGTGTGTGTGTGTGTGTGTGTGTGTGACCCTGAGGGTGTATATGTGTAGCATATCTGTAAGTTCCCCAAAAGCCTGATGATATTATCCTGTCCTCTGGAACTAGAATTATAGATGTTTTTAGGCAACTTGATGTGAGAGGTGGCCACAAAATTGAGGTCCATTTTAAGAACTGTAAGTACTCTTAACCATAGAGCCATCTCTCCTGTCCATAAAGTCTGTTTTAGAAGGTGCCAAGTAGAGTTTTTCTTCTTGGTGATTTTTTATTTTCTTTTGTCCATTTCTCAGTCATAGTTGTGCTAAATAGTTTTTGTGTTTGTGTTTATGTAAGTGTGTATACATAGATGTATATATCTCCAGTTGAATATATTGAGATATTGAAAGTCTGTTTTATTGCCATCCATGTCACTTATTATCATTTGTACAATATTAATATTTAATGACAGAAAAATGCAAGTCATGTGAAATAACAATCTAAAGAATATTTAATTTATTTGTTAAAACAACCATCTTGTGTAAATGAGATTATAAATTGATCTTTCAAGCAATGTGTAATGCTAAAAAGCACATTTTTTTATGATTCTGACTTCAAATGTTTCATAAAATATTGTTTGTAGTTTTATATAAAGCCAAAAGCATTTGTAATAATTAATAGCTTTTTGTAACCAAACCACAATCACATATGAAAGACTCATTTAGCAGAAATTATAGATGGCACATATATAAAAGTATTGAACGAGAAAATCTGTCTTTTAGGAATTCCAGAGTATTTATTACAACTTGTGATAAGAATTGTTTTAAGTTAACTTGGGAGAGAACATTGAAGTTATTAGTGTTCTGATGGTAATTATTTCTTCTATTCACTGAGGACTGTTTTAAGGCCCCCTCAGTACCCTAAAGTCTAGAGATACCCAAAACACTTACACAAAGTAGAACATTTCAATATAATATAGTTGCATATTCCTACACACATTTGCTTCCTCTATATTGCTCAGCATAGTTTGTTATGAATAGTATATGTAACAATTTTATACTGTATTTTAAATAACATTATAGATAACTATTCAAACAGTCCTTATTGGATAAATACTGATAAATTTTGCCTGCATCAGATTGAATGAACACACATTGTTCACTACATATCTTCTTTTTCAAGTTAGTCAACCTAGATTTTAGTAAAACCCATCATTTATTAAATTACATTAATCTTAATGATCAACAACTTTATGCAAAATGGAAACAAAGTTGTTGTAAGAGAATTTTGTTCATATGGTGTTTACTCTCCAATAAAGAAGGATGGTGACAACGATGGTAATAAGGCTGAAAATTGTAGATATTTACAGGATAAGTAAATTCAAAATTCAAGTAGAGCATGGCGAACAAGAGAGGGACTAATATCAATTTGACTATCGGCAAATATGTGGTTTTTATTTCTCTATTATTTAATGTTAAATAATAGATAATCAATTATTAATTCCATATACTTAAATGAATACACATACAAAATAATGTATCATTTGAGAAGATACAATTTCTGACAAGCTTTTCATACAAATTTGGGAGCAACAAAAAGGTGAATAAGTACTTCAAGCCTCTCAAAAAATTTAAACATGTTTTTCAACCTTGCTTAAAAATCTTCCATAAAGTCTAGACTTGAATTTCAGAAAGAAACTAACTTTGGTTTTCTGGGGGTTTGTTGTTGTTGTTTGTTTGTTTGTTTTATTGTTTCCTAAACTAACAACAACTGCATTTTCCTCTTTCCCCCAGCTCCCCACCCCTCTATCTCCTCCCCTCTCCCTCAGATCCACCCAACCTCTACCTCTCCTCAAAGAAGAGCAGGCCTCCCAGGGATATCAACCAAAGAACTAAACATGGCATAACAAGCCACAGTAAGACCAAATACATATCGTCACATTTAGGATGAACAAGACAAACCATCAAGAGGAATAGGGTCCCACAATTAGGCCAAATAATCAGGGACAACCCTGCTCCCAGTATTAGAATTTCCACAAGAATTCCAAGGTACTCAGCCACAACATATATTCAGAGAACATGGGTCAGACATCCACAGGCTCTCTGATCTTTGCAGGTTCCCATGAGACCCAGTCCGTTGATTCTATGGACAGTGTTCTACTGGTATGTTCTCTGAACTCTCTGGTTCCTCTGATCTTTCCTTTCCCCACTTCACAGGACTCCTGAGCTCTGCTGAGTGTTTGGCTATGGGACTCTGCATCGGCTTCCTTCAGATGTTGAATGAATTCTCTCTGGTTTCGTTGGTTCTGATTCTGCTAGGCTCCAGTACCAGCACGGACTGTAGGCAGGACAATCTGTAGGTCGATGGTTTTTGGCTGGATTGGTTTCTGAATCCCAACACTTGAGGTCTTGCCTGGTTACAGATAGCTAGTTTATGCCCAATGTACCCCATTACTAGGAGTTTTTGCTGGATTACTCTTATAGATTCCATGGAGTTTACATTGCAATAGGTTTTCACCTTGCCCCTGAAATGCACCCCCCTCCATTTATAGATGCTTCTCTCACTATTTTCTACCTCCCTCCCTAAACTGCCTTATCTGATCCATTTTTTCCAACCCCACCCACCTCCAGTCCCAGTCGATCAGCAAAATCTATTCTATTTCTGTTTCCCCCGGAGATTCTTGCACCCCCCCCAAAAAAAGCCCTCTTTTTTGCTTAGCCTTTCTGGGTCTGTGGACTGTAGCACGTTTGACTTTTGCTTATCAGATATACTATCTGCTTATAAGTGAGTACATACCATATTTTTTTCTTTCTGAGTCCATGTTACTTCAGTCGGGATGATTTTTTCTAGTTCTATGATTTTGCCTGCAAATTTCATGATGTCATTACTTTTACAATTGAGTAATACTCCATTGTGTAAATATACCACATTTTCTTTATCCATTCTCTTGTAGAGGGACATCTAGATTGTTTTCATTTTCTGGGTATTTCAATAAAACTGCTATGAATGTAGTTGAGCAAGTGTCCTTGTGATAGGATGAATCATTCTTTGGGAATATGCCCAGAAATGGTATAGCTTGGTCTTGGGATAAATGGATTCTCAATTTTTTGAGAAATCGCCATGTTGATTGCCAAAGTAGCTATACAAGATTGCACTCCCATTAGCAGTAGAGTGATTTCCTTGCTCCCCATCCTTGCTAGCATGAGTTGTCACTTGTGTTTTTGATCTTGGCCATTCTGAAAGCTGTGAAATGGAATCTCAAAGTTGTTTTTATCTGCTTTCCTCTGATGGCTAAGGATGTTGAATATTTCTTTAAGTTTTTATCAGCCATTTTACCTTCCTCTCTTGAGAATTCTCTGATTGGGTTCTTGAGAATTCTCTGATTGGGTCTGGGCCCCATTTTTCAATTGGATTATTTGGTTTGTTGATATCTAGTTTCTTGAGTTACTTATATGTTTTGGATATAAGCCCTCTGTCATATGTGGCGTTGGTTAAAATCTTTTCCCATTCTATAGGCCACTGTCCAATTGATAGTGTCCTCACCTTTAAGGATGCTTTTCAGTTTCATGAAGTCCCATTTATTTATTGTTGATCTTAGTGCTTGTGCTATTGTTATTCTGTTCAGGAAGTTGTTTCCTGTGGCAATGTGTTTAAGATTATTTCCAAATTTTGTTTCTATCACGTTCAGTGAATCTGGTTATATCAGTTGTGATTTTGATGGGCTTGGACTTGAGATTTGTGAAGAGGGATAGGAATGGGTCTATTTGCCTCCAGTCAGTTAGATCAGCACCATTTGTTGAAGATGCTTTCTTTTATATATTGCATACTTTTTCTTCTTAATCAAAAGGTGTGTGGAATTATCTCTTGTTCTTCCATTCATTTGAATTGATCAACCTGTCTATTTTTTATATCAATTCGACATGGTTTTTATTACTACAGATCTGTAGTACAACTGGAGATCAGGGTCAGTGATACCTCTGGAAGTTCTTTTTTACTAAAGGATTGTTTTAGTAATTCTGGTCTTTTTTGTTTTTCCATGTGAAGTTAAGTATTGTTCTTTGAATGTCTGTAAAACATTGTATTGAAGTTTTTTAATGGAACTTCCTTTCATGTGTCAGCAGCTAAATAAAGATGCAGAGACTTAGTAATATTTAAACTTAGACTTTTGCTGGGCAGACTCACAGCTAGCTCATTCTTACTATTCTAGCCTATGACTCATGATGTGACTAGTTCTTTACCTCTCTCTCAGCCCCAGTACATCTGTTCCTTTCCACATAATAATTGTGAATCTTCTATGTCTGATTTCTTCTCCTAGAGCTCCTTTATCTGGCCCAAAGTTCTTCCTTATCTGTCCATGCCCAGCCATTAGCCATCAGGTATTTACTAAATTCAGTCCGTCTACATTGCCTTAGGCAAATGAGGAAGGAACCAATATTTATAAAATATGAGACCAGTGATTAGCCATAGCTCTCTGCCAGTACAGAATTAACAATTGAATACACAGAGACACACCTTCACACAATGTACTCCAACAGAGTTTTGATGGAGATTTCATTGAATCTGTAGACCTTTTTTTTTGGTTAGGATGGCCATTTTTGCTATGTTAATCTACTCATTCATGAACATGGGAGATCTTTCCATCTTCTGATATCTTCTTTAATTTCTTTCTTTAAAGACATGAAGTTTTTATCCTATAGGTTTTCCAGAAGCTTAGGTAGAGTTACCCCAAAATATTTTATATTATTTGTGGTTATTGTGAAAGGTGGAGTTCCCCTGATTTTTTCTCAGCCTGTTTGTCATTTGTGTATAGGAGGGTTACTGATGTCTTTGAGTTAATCCTCTATTCATTAATTTTTTCAAAAGACTTTATCAGTTATAGGTGTTCTCTGGTAGAATTTTTGTGATCTCTTATGTATATTATCATATAACCTGTAAATAATAATTTTGACTTCTCTCTTTCCAATTTATATTCCTTTAATTTCCTTGAGTTGCCTTATTGCTCTAGCTAGAACTTAAAGTACTATATTGAAGAGATATGCAAAGAGTAGATAATCTTGTCTTGTTTCTGATTTTTGTGGAACTGCTTGAGTTTTTCTCCATTTAATACTATGATGGCTGTAGGCTTGCTGTAAATTACCTTTATAATGTTTGTGTATGAGTGTTGTATTTCTGACCTCTCCAAGACTTTTATCATGAAGAAGTGTTGATTTATCTCAAAGCAATTTAGTCATCTAATGAAATGATCATGTGATTCTTTTTTCTTTCAGTTTGTTTATATAGTGGATTAGATTAGCAGTTGTTTGTATGTTGAACAATCCCTGCATCTCTGGGATAAAGCCTAGTTGATCATGGTGGATGCTGTAATTGATGTGTTCTTGGATTTGGTTTGTGAGTATTTTACTGAGTAATTTTATATCAATGGTCATAAGAGAAATTGGTCTGAAATTCTCTTTGTTGAATCTTTGTGTTGTTTGTGTATTAGAGTGACTCATAAAATGAATTTGACAATATTCCTTCTGTTTCTACTTTGTGGATGAATTTGAGAAGTATTGGTATTGGTTCCTCTTTGAAAGTCTGGTAAAATTGTTTTCCAAAATTTGTTCAATCTCGAGGTTTTTGTTTTTTTTGTTTTTGTAAGACGTTTAAAGACTGTGTTTTCTTATATTTAAATTGTTTATATGATCTTGATTTAACATTGGTAAATTGTATCTATTGAAAAAATTATCCATTTCTTTTAGATTTTATTTTGTGGAATACAGAGTTTTGAAGTGTGACCAAATAATACTTTAGAATCCTCTATTTCTGTTGTTATGTCTCCATTTTCATTTCTGTTTTTGCTGGATGAATATTCTTTCTGACTTTTGGTTATATTCAATAAGGTTTGTCTATTATGTTGATTTCTCAAAGAACCATCCCTTTGTTTCATTGATTCTTCATATTGTTCTTTATTTTTATTTCATTTATTTCAGTTCTGAGACTGATTATTTCTGTCTACTCCTCTTAGGGATGTTTGTTTCTATTGTTTTCTAGAGTTTTCAGGTGTACTGTTAAGCTTCCAGTATAAGATCTCACTAATTTCTTTATGAAGGCAATTAATACTATGAACTTTCTTCTTAGCACTACTTTTTTTGTGTACCATAAGTTTGGGTATGTTGTACATTCATTTTCATTGAATTCTAGGAAGTCTTTAATTTCTTCTTTATTTCTTTCTTAACACAGTGGTCAATCAGTAGAGAGTTGTTCAGTTTTCAGACTTTCTGTTGTTTTGTTGTTGAAGTCCAGCTTTAACCCACTATTATCTGATGAGATACAGGAGGTTATTTCAATTTTTTTGGACTTGTTGAGAGTTTCTTTGTGACCAAGTATGTGGTCAGTTTTTGAGAATGTTCTTTGAGGTGCTGAGAAGAGGTATATACTTTTGTGTTTGGGTAAAATGTTCTGTAGATATCTATTAGGTACATTTGATTCAAAACATCTGTTAAATCCATTATTTCTCTGTTTAGTTTTTGTCTGGATGACCTGCCCTTTGGTGGTGTCCCTAGATATTCAATAAATCTAATTTAAAATTTAAAGTTATTTTGTTTATGTATTGTATATAAACAATTCATTTACATTGCATATGTAATTATTATGATTGTAGATACATTGTTAGTGCTAGATTTATTTTTATTTTTTATTTTACAAGAAGGTGAATATGTAAGGAGAATTAGATTAATACAAATCAGATTTAGTGACTATCTAGGGACTTTTGACACAATCTCTTAATATGGGGTATGAAGATGAACTTGGCTGTGGGCACTTGACATAGCAGCATATGGACTAAAAACAAGGTTTATGGCCTGGGATTGTTTTCAGCTGCGAATAGCCTTAGGCAGTGGGTGGAGCCAGGATTAGGCTGAAGCCAGATGAAATAAGGAAGATCCTATTTAAGGATGAAGTGGGTGGAGCCTGAGAGCTCCCATGCTAGAGAGTTCCCTTGCTAGAGAGGATGAGAAGCAAGGCAGCTTGTATTATCTGATGGAGAAAATGATGGTGGACTGAAAATATGATTTCAAACAGAGCTGAAAAACTACAGCCAGCTCTCCCTGAGGCAGAAAGAAACTGGTGAGCAGAGAAGGCCCCAGCCATAGTCAATTTACCCTAAAGGACTTACCTCTGAGATATTCCGGAAGAAAGACTGTTGACTGAATGCCTTAAAAGATTTACTCCTGAGGTGTTCTGTAGAGAGCTGCGATGTGCCGCGCCTTAAAGATGGCGCCGGTTTCCGCCTTCCACCAGCCCGACGGTGAGCGCTCTCAGTGGTAAACAAGTCCATATTTGGCTAAGACCGCTGATCTGGCTTGCTTCCGCATACGTGGGCCTCTAAGATAGCACCATGTGGCTTTACTTGATTGGCTGTTCATATAGTATTTAGCCTGTGGGTTGGGTCTGCCCGGGCATTCGGAAGACTGTTTTCAAGGGACCTGAATAAACTGCTGGAGAAGAACTTTTGTGAGTTGCGTCATCCTTGCTCGTCGAGGGGGATGCGACAAGTGGTGGCCCATACAGGGACCCAAAAAAGACTCAGAACTCCTGCAGTCAGGGGCAGCGCTGGTAAGTTCCTGGGATAAATTAGGACAATAAAGTTTCATGGAGATAGAGAACACAAGGTAAAGTTTCGCGGAGATAGTGACCATATGGTAAAGTTTCGCGGAGATTGCGAACAAAAGGTAAAGTTTCGCGGAGATTGCGAACAAAAGGTAAAGTTTCGCGGAGAAGCTGTGAACCGAAAGTAAATTTTTAATCATGGGATTGTCTGAGTCACATCCAATTTTTCTGGCTCTTCAGGAGCTACTTTTAGCTAGGAATTTGAAAATTAAGAAGTCTACCCTAGAGAGATTTTTGAATGAATGTGATTCCGTGGCTCCGTGGTTTGCGGTGTCCGGGAATCTTACGGTATCCTGCTGGGAAAAATTAGGCAGGGACTTGGATTTTGCTTGGGAACAAGGTACTCTAAAGCATGGAGTAAGACCAGTTTGGAAAATGGTGAGGAATCAGCCTTGGAACTACTGCAAGGGGAAAGATCTTAGCAAGTAGACAGTGAAAAGGAAAGTAACAAAGACGAAAGATTTGAGCAGGCAGACAGTGAAAAGGGAGGAAAAAAGAAGGTTCCTCTCTATCCCGATCTTAGAGATTTTAGAGATTTTAGAGATTTTGAGGACTCAGAGGGCACGGATTCTGAAGGAGAGCTACACGCTCTAATAGAACAGTTGGAGAGGACTGTTATTAGAAAAAGGGAAAAGAAAAGGGTAAAAGAGAAAGCCACATTGGCGGCGGTCGGTGTAAGTAAAGCCGTTGCCGCGGCGCCTTCAACTCCTCCTCCATATCCAGAAGCCACTCAGATATATCAGCCTGTTCAGTCCCTGAAAGTAGGGAGATCTTTCTGCCCGGGGCTGTGGACACAAGTAAGAACAGAATTACAGTTTGCCTATCTGGTATACCAAGACCCACAAGGGAACAGGTACGAGGAACCGCTTGATTTTAAGGTAGTTAAATCCCTTGCAGAGTCGGTTCGTACCTATGGTACTACTGCTTCTTTTACAATGGCTCAAGTGGAAGCATTAAGCAGACATTGTATGACTCCAAGTGATTGGAGTGGCCTGGTCCGCGCCTGCTTAAGTCCAGGGCAATACTTAGACTGGAAAGCTTTCTTGATTGAGTATGCCACTGAGCAAGCAGCCATTAATCAGAGAGATGGAAATCCAGCCTGGGATAGAGATATGCTGCTTGGGCAGGGGAGATTTGCCAACCAGCAGATAGGATATCCTATTCAGGTTTATGAGCAAATAAACAAGATAGCTATCAAGGCTTGGAGATCTCTTCCTAATAAAGGGGAGGTGAGTGGGAACTTAACTAAGATTCTACAGGGCTCCCATGGAGCCCTTTTCAGACTTTGTGGCACGAATGGTGAAAGCAGCAGGGAAGATTTTTGGTGACCCGGATGCTGCTATGCCACTAATAAAACAGTTGGTCTATGAGCAATGTACCAAAGAGTGTAGAGCCGCTATCACCCCTTACAAGAACAAAGGGCTAGAAGCCTGGATGAAAGTGTGTAGAGAACTTGGAGGGCAGTTAACTAATGCTGGTCTTGCTGCCGCAGTAATACAGTTGACCAGAAAAGGTGGAGGAAGTTCAGGAGTTTGTTTTAAGTGTGGCAAGATGGGACACTTTAAAAGACAGTGCCCCAGGGGAAGGAGTACAGAAAGTACAGGAAGTGTACAACGCCCCAGGCGGCTGGGGTTATGCCCAAAATGTAAAAAAGGGAACCATTGGGCTAATGAATGCCGTTCAGTGATAGACACCCATGGCCAGCCTTTAACTCAAGGTTATGGTGGCGTTCATCCAAAAAACGGACAGCGGGGCCCACGACCTCAGGGCCCACAAATATATGGGGCAGTAGAGAATCAGGACAAAGAACAGAATCAAGAGAGATGGCCAACCCTCCGCCATCCGAGAGACCGCGGAGAGCCACTGCAGGCTCAGCAGGATTGGACCTCTGCTCCACCACCAGACTCGTATTAACACCTCAAATGGGGGTCCAGTTAATTGAAACAGATTTTAAAGGACCCCTTGAACCTGGTACAGTTGGTTTGTTGTTAAGGAGGACATCATCAGCCTTGAGAGGACTTATTGTCCATCCTGGAGTTATAGATCCAGATTATACAGGAGTGGTTAAGATCATGGTAGCCTCCCCCCGTGGTATAACGGCTATCTCTCCTGGAGATAGAATTGCTCAATTGATCATGTTGCCGAGCTTACATGACAGCTATGCAGCAAAGGATAGAGAGAGAGGAAAAGATGGTTTTGGGTCCACGGGCACAGATCTGACTTTTCTCTCCCTGGATTTGGACCAACGCCCCATCTTGGAGTTAAAAGTTGATGGTAAAAAGATCCTGGGCCTTTTGGATACTGGGGCTGATAGGAGTATCATAGCAAAGAAAGACTGGCCTTCAGGTTGGCCCGTACAAGCCTCTTCTCAAACACTTCAAGGCCTGGGTTATGCTATGACTCCAGATATGAGTGCAAGATTATTAAAGTGGCAGGACCAAGAAAACCACTCAGGAGAAATACAGCCATATGTACTTGAGATCCCTATCTCCCTTTGGGGAAGAGACCTTTTAAAGGATATGGGATTTAAATTGAATAATGACTATTCTGATTCAGCCCAACGTATGATGCAAGATATGGGATATGCTCCAGGCTTTGGAATAGGAAAATATTTGCAGGGACGAAAGTGTCCCATATCTATGCAGCAAAGACAAAAGAGACAGGGCCTGGGTTTTTCCTAGGGGCCACTGAGGAGGGCATTCCCATAACTTGGAAGATGGAGGATCCAGTATGGGTTCCTCAGTGGCCACTTTCCTCTGTAAAATTGAATGCAGCCAAAGATTTGGTGGATGAACAGATGTCTTTAAATCATATAAAACCATCTGTATCTCCCTGGAATACACCTATCTTTGTCGTTAAAAAGAAATTTGGAAAATGGAGATTATTGCATGACCTGCATGCCATAAACCAACAAATGCAGATCATGGGCCCAGTGCAACGCGGCTTGCCACTTTTATCATCTTTGCCAGCCTCATGGCCCATTATAGTTATAGATATAAGAGATTGTTTTTTCTCCATCCCTTTGTGTGCCAAAGATAGTGAGAGATTTGCATTTACTGTTCCATCCTGTAACCATGAGGAACCTGATCAGAGGTTTGAATGGGTAGTATTACCTCAGGGCATGGCAAACAGCCCCACTATGTGCCAACTGTATGTGGGGGAAGCCATTGCTCCCTTGAGAAAGAATTTTCCAGATTTGAGATGTGTTCATTATATGGATGATATCTTACTGGCAGCTAAGCGTGAACAAATGTTAGATCGGGCCTATGAAGAATTAGTTCAATTATTAAAAAAGAAAAGGTTGTTTATTGCTCCTGATAAGGTTCAAAAGGAAAATGTGGTTGATTATTTAGGAGTGAAGGTTGTACCTGAAAAGATAATACCTCAAAAGATTGAGATAAGAAAAGATAATTTAAAGACTCTAAATGATTTTCAAAGGTTGTTAGGAGATATCAATTGGGTAAGAGGCTATTTGAAGCTACCAAATTATGAAATAAAACCCCTATATGATACTTTGAAAGGTGAATCAGCACTTAATTCTCCTAGGCAATTTACAGAAGAAGCAAGAAAAGCTTTATGTAAAGTGGAAGAAAGGTTACAGAGTGCCTTCCTAAAGAGATGGCAGGAAGGACAGCCCATTGCATTGTGCATATTTGCCACCTATGGTCAACCTACAGGGTTGTTATGGCAGGACGGACCATTATTATGGACCTATTCAAAGATTTCTCCAAAGAAATCCATAGAACATTATCCCACTGCACTTGCTGCTTTAGCCTTAAATGGTATCCAACAATGCTTGCAGTCTTTTGGAGTTGCTCCTGCCAGTATAATAGTGCTCTATTCCAGTTATCAAATTAAGATTTTGTGTGGCACTGTAGATGACTGGGCAATATTGCAATGTAGCTTTGAAGGAGTGATTGATAACCATTATCCTAAGCATCCATTACTATCATTTTTTAAGAAGCACTCAGTGATATTCCCTAAGGTTACTTCAGCAGTACCACTTCAAGGGTCACCAAATGTGTTTACTGATGGCTCAAAGACAGGCTGCGGAGCCTATTTGATAGAAAGACAAGAGCCCGTGTTATGTCAATTTCAACCGGGCTCCCCCCAAATAATAGAATTGAAAATAGTAATTGAGGTGTTTAAAAGATGTCAATTTGCATTCAATTTGATTTCAGATTCAGTTTATGTGGTCAACGCAGTGAAAGTATTAGAATTAGCAGGTCCTATTAAGAATAGTAGTACTGTATGTGCCTTATTACAAGAGTTACAAGTTTTAATCTGGCAGAGAAAAAGGTGTTTTTATATTCAACATATCAGAGCATATACAGGATTGCCTGGACCATTAAGTGAGGGTAATGATAAAGTTGATCAATGGACCAGGATGGAATGCATTTTTTGGAGCTCATTCCTGGACCAAGCCAGACAGTTTCACCAATTATTTCATGTAAATGCAAAAACTCTGCAGCAGAAATTCCATTTGTCTGGAGCAAATGCTAGACAAGTGGTTTTGGACTGTCCTCAGTGTGTGATTCATCATCATTCTCCCAGTGTGGGAGTGAACCCTAGAGGGTTGATGCCACTCAAAATCTGGCAAATGGACGTTACCCACATTTCAGAATTTGGAACCTTAAAATATATTCATGTATCTGTGGATACCTGCTCAGGTATCATACATGCTACACCTATGAGTGGAGAAAAGGCTCGCAATGTCATAGGGCATTGCTTAGAAGCCTGGGCTGCATGGGGAAAACCACAGCAGCTGAAAACGGACAATGGACCAGCCTATACGGCACAGTCCTTTGTCTCCTTCTCTAACCAGATGGAGGTACAGCTTAATCACGGATTACCATACAATCCTCAAGGACAAGGAATTGTGGAGCGTGCTCATCGCACCTTGAAAGAATGCTTGCAAAAACAGAAAGGGGGAATAGGCCAAGGCCGTACCCCCAAGGAGAGAATGTCTTTAGCTTTATTTACTTTAAACTTTTTCAATTTGGATGCTCAAGGCCGCTCAGCAGCGGACAGACATCAGGATTCACATGGTTCACCTAAAAGCATGGTGAAGTGGAAGGATATTTTGACAGGCTCTTGGCGGGGACCTGACCCCATGCTAACATGGGCGAGAGGGTCTGTTTGTGTTTTTCCTCAGGATCAACAAGATCCAGTGTGGGTGCCTGAACGCCTTGTGAGGAAGATTCGTCATGAAGACCTTCCTAAGGATCCTGGTGTTAGTAGCAGTGAGTATGTCAGGAATGACCGAGCTGAGATGGGGGATCCTGTCGATACTCCCGAAGCCGATGCCGGTCAGACATGATGCAACTGTGTTTCCACGCTTATTTAGCAGTAATAGAAGCTTAGGCTTATCCTACCTTCCCTTTGATGATCAGAGAAGCCCTATAGAGGGTAATAGAAATGTCAGCTTGAAGGGTAGTCTGTGCTTTTTAATGAGCTTCAATAGGTCAGATGATACAAAATGCTTTAAATTGTCTCAGCAGTCAGCAGATTTTTTACCACAACTGAGGTTTGGGGGTAGGAGTGGTGGTTTGTTTTCAGGCAATGGTTCTCACCTTGAAGGATGGTGGCCCACACGAGTCTCTGACCGGGACCCCCCCAGACAGCCACGCTGGGCACCTTTTGTAGAGGATCCACAGGAGAGGAAGGACCTTTTCCCTGGACTGGATGTCAGGAGCGCAGAGCAGTTTGGGTTCAACAAGATTATTTTTCCTTTAGCGCCATGATTAGTAATATAGTGAATAAGTCTTGTACAGGAATGCTTGATATATCTACTAGGGATCCTCAGCAGACTGCCACCAATCCTTTTGATTTGTGGCTTTTGTGCGGGGTAAATGGAAGTTGCATGGACTTGGGACCTGTCATTATGCTTGGGGGAGGAATTTATCAAAGAGGTAATTTTTCCCTAGGGTCCGCTACCAAATTGGATTTTTCTAGCGGTAGTGGCTCTGGTATTTGGAAATCTTTGTTTCATTCTTACCGCAATAAGACCTTTTCAGCTTCGCCAGTATGTCTCTGGACTCCTTTTCTGTGGATTGTAAGTAATGGGAGTGCATCCTTAGGTGAAGAAAAGTTAGTATGCACTCCGGGCACATGTTTTTATGCCCTATGCTGGAATGCCACAGCCTTTCCTGTGGCTGTGGTGACTAGAATGCCTCGATATGTACCAGTTCCTGTAGAGGCTCCTAATACCATGATGCTATTCAGGTTTAAAAGAGATTTTGGCATCCCTGCAGCTATTGTTACTGCTATCACTATTGCTGCTGTGGGAGCTACTGCCTCAGCTATTGCCTTGTCTAGTTCTATACAGACTGCCAATGCCCTGAATAACATCTCAGCCACTGTGGCACAGGCATTGGATACTCAGACCTCTATGAATTCTCATCTCAAAGGAGGCCTTATGATAGTTAATCAACGCATAGATTTAATACAAGAACAGATTGATTCTGTTTGGCAACTAGCACAATTGGGGTGTGAGTGGAAAATGCAAGGTTTGTGTGTTACTTCCGTGCAGTATCAAAATTTTACAAAGGCTGCTAATCTGTCTAGACAATTGTCAAAGTTCCTCTTACAGGATTGGTCGGCTGAGTTTGAAAATTTGATGAGAGAGCTGAGAGCGACAATCGTCCACATCAATTCCACTCAGGTGGATCTGAGCCTGGCTACTGGCTTGACTTCCTGGATACAGACGGCTATGGATCATCTTAAGGAGTGGGCGGGCGTAGGCTCTTTGGAGATACTGATGATACTAGCCTGTCTGGTTTGCCTATGGTGCATCTACAAAATGAGAGCCACACAAAAGCGTAATGCAGCCATGATTATACAAGCCCTTGTTGCCATTGAGGCGGGCCAGTCCCCTCAGGCATGGCTCGCTGCCGTGAGGCCTTAAATCTTCACTGAGCATAGTCCCTGCCCACTGAGGTATTCGTTCCATGGATATTAGGGTCTGGCAAGTCAGTGACGGAGTTGACGGGTAAGTCCAGGGCAGTCCCGAGTGGGGAGGCTGACCCAGAGACGGGTAAGAGTTTGAGCACCGCCCTCCTACAGGCTCAGGCCCACCGTGAGATCCCCAGATATGGGGATTACGTAGCCTTTCCAGGGACTTCTACCAACTTTAAAAAAAAAAAAAAAAAAAAAAAAACACAAGGAGGAACTGTAGAATGCTGCGATGTGCCGCACCTTAAAGATGGCGCCGGTTTCCGCCTTCCACCAGCCCGACGGTGAGCACTCTCAGTGGTAAACAAGTCCATATTTGGCTAAGACCGCTGATCTGGCTTGCTTCCACATACGTGGGCCTCTAAGATAGCACCATGTGGCTTTACTTGATTGGCTGTTCATATAGTATTTAGCCTGTGGGTTGGGTCTGCCCGGGCATTCGGAAGACTGTTTTCAAGGGACCTGAATAAACTGCTGGAGAAGAGCTTTTGCGAGTTGCATCATCCTTGCTGGTCGAGGGGGACGCGACAGTGTTCCTGACAACTGAGGACCTGCCCCAGAGACTGTATCCCTCTAAAAGGTTAGGATTAGTTGTTAGATAATAGTTAATATAGTTATTAAAGTATTAATAGGTCTATTTTTAAGTAACTGGGGTTATAGTCATTTTTAAGGCTAGTAGTTAAGTAATTTTATATTTGTTATAAGTACATATATTTATTAATAAATACATATTGGATAATTAAAATATTGCTCTTCATATTTTTTAGATTTAACATGTTCTTTTACCAATGCATCCATTTCTTCTATCATATTTTCAACCCCAGAGGCTCTTTCTTCTATCTTTTGTATTGTGTTGTGGTGTTTGCATCTGTAGTTCCTGTTTGCTTATCTAGATTTTAAATTTCCAGAATTCTCTCAGTTTTTATTTTCTTCACTGCTTCCAATTACCCTCTCCAAGCTTGAACAATTTCCTTCATCTATTTGTTTTTGTTTTTTCTTGGCTTTCTTGGCATTCTTTAAGAGATTTATTGAATTTCTCTATTTTTTGGTTTGTCTTTTCCTCAATTCATTTATGGGATTTTGTTTTTATTTCTCCTTTAAGGACCTTTATCATTTTCATAAATTTGATTTTAAGGTTTTTCTCTGGTGCACCAGCTGCATGTGGGCATTCCAGTCTACTGTCACAGATGGTTGGGCTCTGGCTGTTGTTGATTGTTTTCTTAGATTTAAGGATGTGAGTTTGGGATTTTTATAGGTCTCGGTGCTGATTTCTGAGCTTGTCTTTGTTGTATTGGTGTATTGTTCTTTGGCTTCCATTTCCTCTTTGATCTTCTGTTCTTTGTGGCCTGGACTTCTGGCGGTATGCTTGACATCTGTTCCACTGGAGAGTCTTTGGCCTAGTTGAGATCCTGACTTTTGGCAACTAGCTTGACCTTTGGTGCAATAGGATGTCTCTGTTCTTATTACTGGTGTAGCTTGCACATGAGCAGTAGGAGTCTGATAGAATTGGGGTTAGGTGTACAGTGGGGTGTGTGGTAAGGGGGAAGGTGGATATTGTAGAATGTGTCTTTGGAAACCTAATCTAGGGAGTGGGACAGTTCAGCTGTCAGGGGTCCACTCACCTTTCTTTCTGACTAGTCAGTCTGTCCTACACTGGAGCAACTGGAGTCTGCTGGAATTGGGATCTGGGCCTGCCCACAGGGCAGTTGATGAGGGGAGTGTCAGAGTGTGTTTTGGGGAACAGAGTCTAGTCTAGCAAATGAGACAATTTAGGTGGCAGGCAGGTCACCTACTTGTTCTTCTGTTTTATTGTTTACTTTTTTTTCTTTTTATTGTTCCTTTGGTTTCTTTTCATTTCTTTTCTTTTTAATTACATCAGGTTACATCTCTATCACAGTGTGCTCTTTCCACCCCTTCAAGTCCCGCTCTCCTACCCTCTACCCCAATCCCTCTGGAGTGGAGTGTCCTTACATAACAGTCCCTCACCCCAGTTCAGCAGTAATATGAGGGCCAAGAGCCTCCTCATACTCTGGTGACCTACAAGGCAGCACCACTAGGGCAAAGTGTCTCCTTGACAGCAAAAAAATTCTATGACCATGTTCCCTTTGGTGGATTGGTTGTAGTATAGTTATCCTGTACTACATGGCTAAAATGTGACCATAAGGGAATAGATGCCATGTGCATCTTTCTGAGTCTGGGTTAGCTCACTCAGGATGAGCTTCTCTAGTTCCATCCATTTGGCTGCACATTGCATGATTTTGTTGTTTTTGATAGCTGAGTAGTATTCCATTGTGTAGATATACCACAGTTTTTCAATCCATTCTTCGTTTGAGGGACACCTGGGTTGTTTCCAGTTTCTAGCTATTACAAATAAGGCTGTTATGAACACAGATGAGGAAACTTTCTTATGATTCCGTAAGGAGTCATTTGGATGTATACCCAGAAGTGGTATGCCTGGGTCCCAAGGCAGAGCTATTCCAAGGTTTCTAAGATATCGCCAGACTGACCTCCGTAGTAGTTGCACTTATTGTTTACTTTTTAAAGAGTATTCTTGTCATTGTGGTAAAACAGTTTTGGGGGAATTAGAAATAATTTTAAATAAAAACATCAAATTTAATATTGCTATAAATTATAGAAAATTATAGTTGCTTTCAGTGTTTTTTCTTTGTTTGATTATTTTTGAACTTTTATTTATTTTTCTACCAATTATAATTACAGCAATTCTCATTTCCCTTTTCTCCCTCCAAATCCTCTCATATACTCCTCATTTATTTTCATGCAATATATTTCATTCTATTTTCCTTTCCCCAATTTCTGTCAGAACCTCCTCATTATGTTTTAAAGATTTATTTTTATTTGACAGTTTGAATTTGCCTGCATGTATCTATGTTTCTGAGGCAACTAGAAGAGATTGGATCCCCTGTAACTGTAGTTACAGATGATTCATGAGTAGCTCTATGGGTACTAGGAATCTAAACAGGATCCATTAAAGACAGAAGCAGCCAATATTCTTTTATAAGCACTGAACCATTTCTCTGGACATGACAGTTAAGTGTGGGATTTTTTGTTTTGGGCGTTTTTTTTTTTTTTTTTTTTTTTGCATTTAACATTGTCAACACTTCTATAAATAAAATTTGAAACTACTTAGAATTACATATAAAAATTGCAAATGAAAATTGTCTTGAACTATACTGAGATGTTTCATTTCAAGCTTTCTAATATGACATTCCTCTTAACCATTCTTCTGTTGATGAGCATCTGGGCTAATTCCATAATATAGCTCTTATGAATTCCATGGTACACATGGACACTTAGATATTTCTAACTTGTCATGCTAGTTTTCTATTTCTTCCTCATTGGACATGATAATTTCCATCTTGGATTAGAGAAGCTAAGATCCTCACATGACAAGGCTTAGAAACATACCTAATCCAGAAATGCAAGAGTCCAAGAATTCACTAGGTTATAATGTCTTCAAAAATAGTTCAAGATCTATGAGGTTAATTAAGCAGTAAATAATTGGCTGTAGTGGGACTCATACTTTAAACAGTTACCTGAAATTATCTTAGGGAATTCCTGGTGAGACACCATGATCCTATAAGTAACTTCAACAATCTCAGTTTACCATGCTACACTTGGATGAAATACTTTATTTGGTCTGTTGGTGCCCTCTCTGTCTAGTGGGAATACGTATTAATTCTATCTTCCAGGAACAGTCACACACACACACACACACACACTGAGTTTGCTATAGTTTTATAGGAAGAGTGGGTACATCTGATCATGTATTAGAAAATGTGCTATTTGTGCACTGTACAATATTATTCATCCACAAAGAATAATGAAATTGTGATACTTGTAGGAAAATAGAAACAGTAATATAAACCAGTCATCAGGAAAGGGAAATTGCATTCTCTTTCATATGTAGAATGTAGATATAAAAATAAAATATAAGAAAATTGATGAGAAACATTTGGGAAGAACAAATAAATTGAAGTGAGAAAAATGACAAAGGAGAAATCAGACAAGGGATGTGTATGATCAATTATATCATATTCATGCAAGAAAATGTAACACGTTGTGTGTAATTAGTATGTTTTGATACACTGTAGGGAAAAGCATCTTCATGTGGGTAAAATCATAATCTTATGCAAGGACTTTGAGTGTAATAGTTTTTTCTTTTTTCTGTTAATGCAATATTCACATAAGTTAGCTTGAGAAGTAATGTTTTTTTTAATTGTCATATTTTGTGTCTATATATACATCCTGTTGAATTAACTTATTGACCATGAAATTGTTTCTCTGAATTCCTTACTTGCTCGTAAAAACTATAGATAGATATTAGACAGGAATGAGGACTCATGCCCTTAGTCTACATATTCAGAAAGAAAAGTCTGTCAGCTCTCTAAGAGTTTGAGTTAAGTCTTATCTACATAAAATTTCCTAGGACAGCCAAGGCTATATTTTAAGATTATATATATATATCAAGTGCATAACCAAAAACTTTCTTGTCAGTACCAAATTGATTTTTCCTTGTCCTGTGACCAAAGTTCATTGTTTTATTTTTTCAGCAATAGAGATGTGTGGTGGAAAATTAAGAGAAATGGCAGTAACCTGTATTATTTAAGGAATTCCTGAGACATCCTTAAGAACTGAGGGAAAGACACATCACACCTGCCACTGAGATTTTTATTTGGTGACCTATCATTTCTAGGAAGTTACCTACATTGTTCTTATGTAGGTAACATAAGTTAAACTCCTCTACATTAAACATGTTGAATTAGAGTATAGAATAAGAAATGGCATTCAGTTCTTCAACTTTTTTCTTGAAGATCCTTTGCACAGACAGTGTTAACCATAATCATAAATAAACAATAATGTCATTGTGTGAAGACTTATTATACTATCATCATTTATTCAATATTTACGTATATAAAGTCTATATTTAGATGTGTAACAGAAATAACTAGAATCTCAAAAATAATTTTAGCTGTGGAAAATCTATTCTATTTCACTAGCTCCCTGAAAAAAAAGTTGTTGCTATGAATTCTAAAATTTCTTTCATTTCATTGTTTCAAATTTTCAAAATAAATTGTTTAAGCAAGAAAAAACAAATCACATGTCAAGCTTTCAAGTTCTCCTGAAGTGAGTAGTAGGAGGTACTACCTTTTGAAAGAGGACAAATTTACTGAGGCTAAACAACTTGCACCTCACTTCGATTCCTGGGGTTTTTCCAAACCCTGATGGCTCAGAGTCAGAATCCAAGGAGCTTGGCAAAGGCTGGATGTCAGCATGCAAGGAAATCGGTTCAGCATTTAGTGATTTTTATGAAAACATGAAGAAAGGCAAATGAAATTTAAAGTATAAAAATTAGAAATTTGTATTTGAGATTGACTTTCTACAGAGACATAATTTGAGCATCCCAGATATTGGAGAGAAGAGGTGGTTGGAGTCTAACTGTATATATACTGTCTGGATTTCCTTTCAAGTTCTTTCCCAATTCAAATTAGGCAGTGAAATAAATGAAAGAATTGTTAATGAATTGAAGATGAAATGATTAAGGGATGCTTCCACAGTATAAAAAGTATTTAATGGATCTAAAAATTGAAATTTAGAAGCAAGAGCACCAGCATGAGGCAAAGCCCAAAATGGACATAAAACAGTATATGAGAAAATCAGATTGTAGGCAGGTGAGTTCACTGTAAACTAAAGTAGCATTTTTGGATCTATCTAGAAGTTTGCCAGAGGAATGAGGAGATGTCCTCTGGAAGAAATAATATTACATAAACCACAGCTGTCTCCTAGCATAATTTTCAACTTGCTGGTAAGTACTAGGAAGCACTCTAAAGGAAGAATCAAGACAAAGTAACAGTATGTACTGTTTGGTTTTTCATATCCTTCTGTTGTTTGTTTTGTTTTGTTCGTTTTTTGAGATTGTGACTCGTGTACATCAGGTTGACCCATTACCTCCCTTTGTAGCCAAGGATGACTCTGAACTCTGGATAGAACTCTGGATCATCCTCCCTCTGACTCCCACCTGCTAGGATTGTAGGTGAGGGCCTCCACACTACACTTCAGAAGCTGTTTTTAAGTAATTCAGATAGTGAATTTTTCACATGTACCTTTTAATCTAATGTGGTTAATAAAGAAATAATATGAATAAGATGAAAAAAATTAAAAATTTGAATTTGGAACCAAATAATAGAAATTAAAACAAAATTGGAATCCTTAGGATTATTTAAGAAAAACATACAAGAATCATTTGGTGAACCAGTGTAAGTTAAAACAAACCATCTAGATAGAGTCCCCTTGCTCAGTCAGGAACCAAACTGGCCACCAGAGCTCCAGACAGATGCCTAGCCCAATTGCCCTATGCTGATGGGAACAGGTGCAGAGACCCACAGCAAACCTTAAGAGGAGAGAGAGATCCAGAATTGGAGATCTTCATTGGGTTCCTCCCCTCAGAGACCAGAGAGCCCACGGAAGAGAGGGAATAAGAATTATAGGAGACATAGAGGTCAAGGACACCAGCAGAACAAAGGCAACAGAACCAACTAAGCAGGGATCATAGGGGCTCAGAGATTGAAGCAGCAATCACAGAGCCTACATGGCTCTGAGCTAGGTCTTCTGTGTATGTGTTATGATTGTTAGCTGGGAGTTTTTGTGGTAATAAGGGTATCTTTGATTCTTTTGTCTGCTGGGCTGCCTTATCTACCTTTGATATGAAGATTTGTGCGTGGTCATATTGTATATTAATGTGTCATGTTCAAGTTGATATTCTTGGGAGGCCTATTGTCTTTTTAAGGGAAATTGAGGAGGAATGGATTTGGGGGAGAGGGAAGGTGGTTAAGGGGAACTGGGAGGAGTGGAGGGATGGAAAACTGGGGTCAGGAATGTATTATATAGAAGAATAAAAAAAACCTCAAGATAAATTAAATATATAAACAGAAAAATCCAAACTGAAACAAAGAAATAAAACTGACAAAATTACATAATTTTTGATAATTAATCTTTATTATCAACTTGATGAGATTTAGAATCAACATGGCATCAAATTCATAGATTAGTAAAACTGTCTGAGAAAGGTATAGCTGATGAGGACATGAATGTGAGGTTAGGTCTTAGGCTGAATAAAAATGGTACAAAGGAGAAAGCCAGATAAATAACATGCACCTTTCTCTGCCTTCTGATTGTCATCATTATATATATAAACACCAACTTAACACAGCTACCACCATGCCTTATACCATGAGAATAAGTCATTTTCAATTAATTTACTTTGTCAGGTATTTTCAGTCATAATGACCTGGAAAGTACAATAAACAAATGCAAAGAGACATGATTATTTTGCAAAACTTCACAACTTAACAAGTTCTATTAAAGAAAACTATTCCAGACAAATGACTTCCTAAAAAAAATTATGGTAGTATAATTTAAAAAACTGACAAAAAAACCATTATAACACATATTCAGGAAGTAAACACCCTATATATGATAAATATAAACTTAATCAATTTGTTAACCTACTGCTAAAATTCCAAGATAAGAAGAAAAGTTTAAATTTAAGAGTGATGAACTGACTTCACTGAGTAACATAATTTGTTGATTTATTAATTTATTAATTTTTGAATCTTTGAAAATTTGATTTAATTAGGTTCCCATCCAGAAAAGTCTATGCACAAGGAACATCTTATTCATATGTAAAGACATAAATATTTATAGCCAATAAATACTCATCACTGGCGATTAAAAGTAAAGCAAGTGTGTTTCAGATACCAGAAAAATATTTAGATATATAAGAATGACTTGTAGCCATGCAGAAATGAAACAAAGTTCAAGATGAGAACTTTTATGGGTGAATGTAATTTTTATTCTTTTTAGACTCTAATTATAATGAATTGAGGACATGAAAATATGTGTAGAAATAAAATGAATTGTGTATACCAGACACAAGCTAGAGTTACTGAGGAGAAAGCCACAATTGAGAAAATACCTCAATAAGACAATGCTATAGACAGAACTATAGGGCATTTTCTAGTATAAGTGATTGATGTGGGAGGCCCCAGCTTATTTTAGGTTGGGCTAACCTGATCAGGTAGTCCTAGGGTCTAAGAAAGCAGCTGAAAAAGTTGTAGTTAGCAAGCCAGTAAACGCACCACTGCTTGGTCACTGCATTAGTTCCTGCCTCCAGGTTTCTTTTTTGACTTCCTTAGAGTGTAATCTGAATAAACCCTCCCCTCCCCATGTTGCTGTGGCAATGCTGTTTCATCACAACAATAGCCACTCTATCTAAGACAGACATGAATACAGTTACAGAAGAAGTAGGACAATGTAAAAATAATGTAGTCTAAGGTAAAAAATATTTTGAAAATGATATTGCTTAGTTATATTAGCTGGCAATAAGTTGTAAGTGTATTTGTGCTGGAATTCTTAGAGAAAATAAGACATTTTATAATAAAAATTTACTAATAAGTGGGAAAATAAGCATAATTGATGCTTCTCAATAGGAAAGTTAGAACATACATGTGAAAAATATGAATCCAAAATAAATTAATTCTAGTCTCAAACAAATCATTTTGCATTAAGTTTTAGTCAAATTTAGATTGGAAAATTTAGGTTTTTTTGAGTAAGGTAAGTGTATATAAATGACAGTATATTTTATATGAAAAGATGATATTTTAAATAGGAAAACAATCACTGAAATTGAAAGTATACAAAGAAATGTGTCTTGTGATTTTCAAGAAAAATTCAAAGGAAGCATACAAATAAAGAGAAATATCTTATATTCTATTATTCTCTTATGTCTTTCTTTATAGAAAAATGAATACTGCATGAAATACAGATGAAGGAAAACACATATCAGAAATAATATGCAGTTATTAACACAGTACTGTAACTATGAAGGAAAGTTTATAAAAGTATGAAATCTAAAGTATCCTGATGGCAGATATCTATGTGAGTGACTGGAATTTAAAAAAAAAATGCTAAAAAAATCATCCTTAATGGTGGCATTATCTTCAGTAGCATGTATGAAATATTTTTTTAATGCTGAAACTAATAAAATCTGAAAATCTGAAGTGTATAGGAATAGTATGCAGATGTTTCATGCCTTAGCTACCTTAAATGCACATGGCTCTACCTTATATGTCAGTGTAAAACAGACAGCCACAAACCTCCCATTACAAAATAAAGACAAAGATACCTGTATTTTCAAGTATTTCCCTGTATCTGTAACTCATCTATCTGATATGTGGGGAGGTCAGTAGAGGAGATTTACATGCAGATATAAAAAGTGATGGCTGCAGCCAGTTTCTTACTTGAGTATTAAATGAAAAAGATTCACTGATGAGATTATGGGGAGTAATTACTCATCTGGAAACATCTCTGCTGAGTAATAAAATATTTTGGTTCTTTTCCATGGCATATCTCCTCATTGCTTTTCCTTTTTTAAGAATACCTGGATTTCCAAAGCAAGTGTCCCACAATCATTCTGGTGCCAGGTCCTGAGGTAAAATCCCAGACTTCTGAATGAATAAATAATGCAGTTTGTTATGAATTTAATTACTCTTAAACATTCATGGAAAGGGACAGGGGAAATGGTAAATTGCCCTTTGAGCATTGTAATCTGAGTTTAGATCTCTCATGTATACATAAAAGCAAATTGCAACGACATATTTCTACAATCGTAGCACTGGGGCAGAACAGGAGTGTCCCTACGCATTTCTGACTAGCAAGTCATATTTGAAACTGATGTCTAATTGATGGAAAGACAAAGTGAGGAATCAGAGAAGGATTTGACAGAATGAGTCAGACATAAGATATACTCAGTTGTCATGATAACAGGGCAGGTAGCAGAGGCTACTTAACAGCACAGGAGAGAGAAGGGGAAGAAGGAAGTATTTTTGCTTTTTAGTTTTTGTTTGTTTGTTTTTGTTTTTTACTTAGAATTGATTACCTGGACAGTTTTATAGAGACAGGTTGTAGAGAGAACAAGCTAGACACAGATGAAGACAGAATGAACCAGATAATGAGAAGAAGCCAGAAGATTAAAGCATATTGCCAGAATTAGTTTGTGGCCAGGCAGTACAATTCAGTCAGAAGACAAGAGAAGCCAGTTTGGATCAATCAGTTTGGGGAGGAGTTTAGGCCAGAAGAGCTAAGTTGAACCAGACAGCAGGTTTTATAAAAGAAAAATCATTGTAGTCTTGGGAACAGCTCTCATGTCATCCCCTCACAGTAGGAAATACACACACACACACACACACACACACACACACACACACACACACACA
>CAJQZJ010000753.1:1141207-1226789 GCA_907164525.1 Lophiomys imhausi | reverse complement strand
AATAGACAGAAACCCAGCATAATTATCCTAAGAAAAATTCCACCCCGTGGTGAGTCACAGACCTTGTTGCCTGTTAGTGGAACACATTACCCTAGCTGGGCTACCATTCCAGGCCTCAGCACAAGAGGAAGCTCTTATCCCTCATGTTACTGATGATCTGAGGGAGATTGATATGTGGATGCTCCCTTATCCAAGGAGAAGGAGAGGAAACAGATGGGGAAGAGGCAGGGAGGGTGGAACTTGGAAGGGAGGAGAGAGGGGACTTTGATCAAGATGTAACTTGAATAAATAAATTAGTAAAAAAAAGAATATAAACAAGATGGCCCTATTACATTTAAATGATCAGCATTTGGTTGCCTCTTCTGGTATTCTCTCATATGAATATATATATATATATATATATATATATATATATATAGATAGATAGATAGATAGATAGATAGATAGATATTACATATATTTATATATGTATGTATGAAAAAATTGACAATTTTTTTACTTGGTCATAAAGTCTTCATCTTCTAGATAGAGACATTAAATACAAGAAAATAATAAAGTCACTCCAGAGTTAAATGAGATAATAGCTTTATGCAGAGTAAGCCAAAGTAAATTATTTAATAAGTATTAGAAAATATTTCTCATTTCAGATATTGTCTTATGTATGTACAGTTACCTTCTTAATAGGAAATATTACAGTTTTTCCCTTTCCTTTTCTGCTAGTGAAGGAGTTTCTATATGTTAATGACATTTATGCTCATCTATTCATTCAACATCTCCCAAATACTTTGTCATCAATTTATGTATCTGTACTCACTGTGAAGACATATCTAGGCATGTCTGAGAAACTGATGGCACAAATTTAATTCACATCAATTTGTATGAGGTGTATCCAAATGAAAAACTCATAAGGAAGCATCATGGGGTGCTTAGTCATGCTACCTTGATTTGAATGTGACCCACTAATAGAAATAAAATGGTAGTTTTGGAGGTAGAGAAAGAAATGGAGACATGTGTTTCTGAGAGTAAAATTCCTAGCTATGTACAATGAAAAAATAAACAGATAAACAGATTTAATATAATATACCAGGGTACCAGTAATACTTATGTGAGATTTATGTGAAATGTAGATTAGCTATACTTGTCACAAAGTCAACAGAAAAGGATATGTGAGATGATGAATTTTGTCATTTGCAGTACTGTAGAACCTCTTTATTTTTTATCTATATATCCAGCAATATCATGTTATATATTCTAAATATGAGCAATAACATGGATCACAATAGATCTTAACAATAGGTATGAGCTTATCGTACATATATACTAGCTTAACCTCACATCTCTCAGCACAGTATCCTATTAAATATTTTAATTGATATCTACATTTTATATAGGCACATTTAACATTATAGAAATGCAACTGATAGACCATGTTTGATTTGTTAAATTTGATGCTTCTGGTATTTGTGACATTAATTTTGCATGTAACCTATGTGCAGTCCAGGAGAGATTGATCAACTTCACAAAGATCACACAATATTCATGCTACAGAATAAATATTCAAACACAGGAAAGACAAAATCCTACTATCTTCACCATAATACCTAGCAATACATTTTATATAATAACGAAGATATCACAAAATAGGTTCATCAAAACTGTCTTGCATGTGTATGCACAAATTTTGTGCCCACTATCAATTACCATAAACTTTAATTTTTTTTAAATGAGAGGACTGATTGCTTAAAATTAGAAATTTCTCTGTTTTCTTTGAAAATACCATGCAATTGAAGTCTGAGAAGCAATTCTCTGTTACTCATTTAATAAACTGCAAATCAGATGGGTGTCCTACTCTAACATTACCACAAGTCACCACATTGCCTGGCACTAAAAGACACCTGTAACCTGTAGATGCACAGCCTGGCATATGAGTGCAGGGCTCGGGTAAAGAATGACAGTGTTCAATATAGGGAGAAGCCAACTATTTCAGTCAGGCCACTGGCAGTGCTCTGGTGGGGCTTACCTTGCCTAGGTAAACTAACTAGCTACAGTTTTGATCACTAAGAATATCAGTAGTGATACAGGAAGCCACTACTTCATCATTGATATGGTACTGCTCCTGGAAAGTGAATCAAACCAAAAAAAAAAAAAAACACAAAAACTAGATTAGCCAGCAGTAGTAAGACGCCCCAGTGTAACATTCAGCATGATTCTGAGTACTCCTGGGGTTATTTTATTAGGCAGAATAAAAGCTATTGTGTAGGGGTAACCTGAAAGCTGTTTGTAATTTGTTGCTAATTACTGGCCCAGGGATCTGGGATCTGGATGCCTCCCAGAAAAGGACATTATCGTGTATATCTTCCTTTGTTGTCTAAATCTTGCTTTATGTAATTTAAAGTTGATTGGTTAAATAAAATGTTGGAGCCTGGATTGGGTGGAAGAGAGGTAGGTGGGGAAAAATGTTGACCAGGTTCTGGGGCAGAGAGAGGAGTCATGGGAAAAACAAGTCAGGAGGAGGAAGGAGAAGACACACCATGGGTTAGATAGAAGAATCATATCTCCATGTGGCCTAGAACATTGGTACAGCATGGAGAAAAACAGTCCAGGGGACATGTGTATATGTTGTGGGGATAAAATGGAAAGCTATCTTAGATGGGCTATGATTACACAATCAAGGATAAAGCTTCTTAAAATCTGTCAGGTGTCTCAGTGTGACCATATTTAATGGAGGGTTAAGGATTAACACTGCCAACCAACTAATTGTAATATAAATACTGGTGATAATTTAATAATTATTTCTACCCCATTGAATATCATTAGTCATTTTTCTGATTGTGATACCAAATACATGTATTATTTCAGAGCCTTGGAAAAACTCAAATTTTACAAAGTAAAGTAGTAACTCTGCTGTAAGACAAATAAATAAAAATTAATTTTAAATAAAACAGATACTTTAATATTTACCAGAAAAATGGCTCTATAATTTTGGTATACACAAGGGTGAGTTGTATGAGAATTAATAAAGTTTATGACTAAACCTTGTTCTCAGGAATTGACTTAGTTTTCACAACACGTTTCCATACGGCACTTTCATTGCTGTGAATACTTGTAGAATATTTATGCTGTATTAATTAAGTCCATGCTTTATTTCATAAGAACAAATCCCTTCTACATCTCACCTATGTACTTCTTCTTCTGTAAAGTATCCACAATGGCTAAATTAGCAAAAATTGACTCTACAACTCCAGAGAAAATGCAAGATTACATACTGTTGCCCTCACATACTTTCTGGTAATTCATTCATACACAGATTTGTTACTTCTGTCTATGTTGATATACTTTCTTTTAATGAGTAATAATGAATCCTTGTTTTTGATCTAACAGAAACAGAGTAAAACTGAGGTATGAATGGAGTCTCTCATCCGATTTGCTACATAAGGCTCAAGGCAGTCTTGGTCATCAGATTACCACTTAGATGACACTTTGACACTAATCTTAGGGCACACATTACCAAAAATATTCCAATTAGCAGCACTAAAATAAGGAAGATTTGAGTCTGAGCATTGAAAATAATATGTTTTTCAGTTTGAGGATGGAAATGAGACGGCAGTATTACCAATGATCCAGTATTTGATTTCAATTAGGGACATATATAGGTCCCCTTGTGTTTAAGAACTGTCTAGGTGTCAACTAAATTAGAAATTATACATATGTCATTTTTAGAGTCCAAAATATATTTAGTTCACCAGTGAATTTGTACATATTGAAATAGAAACAATAAAAACTCTCTGCCTTGGATGGATCTTCTATAAATGATTTCATAACACATTTTAACTTAACAATAAACACATTAATACTCTAATATTAAAATGTTTTATCTGTTAAATAAAACAGTTCTTTTTAAGTATCTTTTCACATTTTAATATATTAATAGCTTATAGTTTTCAATTTTTTGAGACAGATTCCTGGTCCTACTATATAGCCCTTACCAACCTAGAACGTGCTTTTTAGATTAGACTGACCTCACACTCACAGAAATATGCCTACCTCTGCTTGTTGAGTGCTGGGATTTAAAGAAGGGCCACCATACCATCTACATTTCCCTAGCATTTTATAATTGGTTTTTCTGCATTAATTCTGTGTGTGTATGTGGTCTGAAAATATATTTATTGATTTTAGTTGTATTTATTATTTCTTACATGTTCATGGAGTATGCCTGTATATCATCTATGGCTGTGGAGGTAAAGGGGAAACATGTGGAGTGTTGCCTTCTCCTCTACCATGTATCCAGGTGATTGAAACCAAGTTGTTGAATATGATGGCAAGCTACTTTTCCTGCTGTGTCCAATGCTGACCACAAACATTGATAGCAAGAATTACCTATAGGTGATGAAACAAATCATAGAAGCCATCAGCTTCCTATGAGGTGGTGTGGTGGAAACATATTGTGTTTAACTGGTTTGATCCAGTTTGGATGGTGAAGAACTCACATGGTATTTCATATTAGTCGTAGACTTTCCTGCAGAGTAAAAGGAGTTTTTTGTTTTTTTGGGGGGGTGTAAAAAATTTAATTAAATTAGGTTGCAGTATTTATATTATCTTTAATTGGTCAGCGGTGTTAATCCTTAACCCACCATTATAAATGAGTACACACAGACACCATGTGGATTTTAACAAGCCTTGGCCTGAATTGTGCAATCCTAGCCCATCTAAACTAGCTCATAATTCTATTACCCAAATGTGAACCCATGTATACATACGTCCCCTTGGATGGCCATTCTCCGCTATATACCAATGTTGCTGGCCATGTGGAATGAGGTTCTTTTTTTCTAACCCATGCTGTGAGTCCTCTTTCCTGCTGCCTGGCTGGACTACCTTCTTTTTCCTGCTGCTGGCTGGAATGCTTGAATCCTCTGTCTAAAGCACAGGCCTCCTGTTCTAATAGCAGGAAGTCCAACCTTTTCTGTCTTTGCCCAATCTCAGGCCTGGGCATTTTATTTAACCAATCAGAGTCACTGTAAGCAATAGACAGTAAGCAGGACCTATTAACATTTAGAATGCTTAGCACTACACCATGGGGGGGATGAATATACACCTTAAATTAAAAAAAAAGATGGGAGAGAGAGAAGGAGAAGAGGGTAGTAGGGTGGGATTGAGAGAGGGAGGGAGGATGGGACTATGATTGAGATGTAACTTTAAGAAATAAATAAATGTTGAAAAATACGACACTTACAGTTCATATGGCATGATGTACAATTTTCTTATATTAATCTCTTCTCAGAGATAATTTTTAGTTTCTGTTATGTGTTTTAGGATTTGGCATGCACACACACACACACATATATATATATGTTCACCACCTATGTACAGTGCCCATAGAGGTTAGAAGAGTGAATTCAGTTTCTAGTAACTGCAGTTACAGACAGTTAACTGCTATTTGAGTGCTGGAAAATGAACATATGTTCTCTGGAAATTGTAGCCACAAGCCCTCTTAGCTGCTGAAGATGCTCTCCACCCCTGTATTTCTCTTTTAATCACATTGTTTCAGTTTTGAAGGTGTATAATCTCCTAGGGTATTAAAAATATCTAAAACAGTTTTCTGTATCAAGAGGTTTTCCCACAGAACCTGAAAATAAGCCCCTGTCCTCTGTAATAAACTGTGTCTGTCAATTCCTGGTGATGGAAGCACAGTGGATTATGACAGAGACAGTTGAGGACCAAAGTGAATGAACTGGTGATGGTGTCAATCAGAGGTGACACACAAACCCAACACAGACTTCAAGACATCTGCTAATGTGTATCAGATGGGAGCTTTCTGAAAGAACTCTGCTGATACAAATACAAAATATTGACACGTTTCACTCTGTTCCAAAAGTCTTCTATGGGAGAAATGTTAATTTTAGCCTTCTGTGTGAATAGCAAATGTAGATTATCTTCATTTGCACTTTTATTTTGTTTAGTATTTTTCTGGTCCCTTTTCATCAATGACTCTTAAATCCAATGGGTTTTAGTATAGTGTAATTCACTCTGTACATAAAGATTCCTCTAATATAAACAAGATATAAATATCCAGAGATAACAGAAAATCTTTAACCACGGGGTTACTAAATTAAATCTTAAAAAGGACAAAATGTTTGACTTGATATTAATCAAAATCCAGCCTTTTCAGGTAGAAGTGATCTAAACAGGTGGGACCAAAGATGAGATGCTTGTTAAGTGTGTAAAAATACTGTCATTCCTGCTGAGATCCTGATGCTGCCACTTCCAATACTACACCTGCTGTCTCTCCATGGTATTTTCTTAATCTTGCCATTTAATAGTCCTGTCTAAATGATGAACTAAAAAAAATCCTATTCCAAGTAAAATAAGATCATTTTAATGAAAATTATGCACTGCTGTGTATAAATAACAGCAACTGTGATTGAATATAGTAGACTGGTGTAAAAAAGGTAATCCAATAATGAAGAAATAAATGAATAAGTAAAAGAAAATTATTTTCTGTGTTACTGGGAGGAAAACTATATACATGAATGCATTTAACATTAAACATTGGCACAATGTTTAATGGGAATCATGCATAAATCATAGCTAATGAATAAAACTAAAAAACTAGAACTAGGGTGAGGTATGAATTTCATAATAGGTTAGATGAAATATTAAAAGTGTGATTTTTTGTTGAAGTCTGAGTCAGATAATACATAATCATGTTTACAGGTAATTACACAGATGCCAAATTTGGAAATGTGTTTGATTATTATGTTTATACTTTAATTTTCATGTAGCATCAGCATACTAAAAGAAGCTATTCTATAGTGCTGGATAATATTCCATTATGTGAGTACCATTTTAATTATCATGTCATTTGTTGAAGAACTTATAGGTTTTTTTCATTTCTAAGAAGTTGTGAATACACTGACAATAAACATTGTAGTGCAAGTATTTCTAATAATTTTTTATCCAATACAAAGACATCAACCTTGAAACCATATACAGAGAAACAGCAAACAGTCAAGTCAGGAAGTTGTTTTCATACATGCATAGGTATATGTGCATACACACACACCCATATATATATATATATACACACATACATACATATAGTAAAAGGATATATATGCAGCAATAATAATGTAATAGAAATAGGTTATCAATATGCGAGTGAGGGAAATGTTAGGAGTTAGTGGAATAGGACTTGACAGCTAATTAAAGGGAAAAAACAAGGAAAAAGATGATGCAACAACATTTTAATTTAAAAATCATTAAAAATTAATAATAGAATTGGGGCCACTAGGCTACTTACTAATATTCTTCCCCTCTAAACCTTCATGATCTTGGTCCCTGCAGTTCAAGTTGCCTCAACACTGTCTTTCTTGCTCCTACTAGTATGGCCCATTAAGCCTTCCTTAGTTTTCAACTATTTTCCTAATCCAGAGTATCAGAGTCAATATTATGCCCACAAGCAGCCAGGTCAGGACTGTCATACGAATACTAAGTTCCATTGTACCAGCTGCTGTTTTGGAAATTGTTTGTTCCATTGCTGTAAAGTTACGTCATGACCACAGTAACTCTTACAAAGGATGGTACTGAATTGCTTACAGTTTCAGAAGTTTACTCCATATTCCTCAATGCAGGGAGTATGCCAACATACAGACAGACATTGTGTTGGAGACATAACTGAGAGTTCTACATACAGATCCAAATGCAACAGGAAGAGAGAGACTCTGTGCATGGAATTTGATTATTGAATTCTCAAAGTCCATCTGTAGTGAAATACTTTCTCAAACATGATCACACCTCCTAAATCTTTCATATACTCCCTGTGACCAAGTATTCAAAATATAGCCAATGAGACCATTCACATTCAAACCACAGACATGAAACCAGAATTTGAGATACTGTAGGTGTTTATAAACATTAGGTAAGAGCAGGAGGAAGGGGAGATAGATGGGACATATATGTATAAAATGCCATAATGAAACCACTTACTTTGTTTAATCTTATTATATTTTATTTTCTATTATCTCTTAAAAGCCTTTTTGTTTTCTAATTAGAGACAAAAAGAGAGTGTATGCAGATTTGAGGGCAGATGAGGTGTAATCAGAGGAATAAATGGAGGAGAAACGATAATCAAGGTATATTATGTGAGAAATATATCTGTTTAAATAAAATAAAAAATAAAGCTAAAATATTTATTTTATCACAGTTGCATACATTTGTGTGTAGGAGAAATATTTGAAATTAAAATTACACTCAGCAAATTTCAAGTGTACAGTACGGTATTCTTAACTCATGTCACAGTATTGTGAATTTCAAATCCAGCATGTATTTATCTTTAATATAAAAATGTCTTTTTGTTTTCTTCTCCTTCTAGCACTGATAAGAGCCTTTCTTTGTACCAAAGTCTGATTGCAAATTCTGAAGGTAGTGATATTTTACAGTGTTTGTCTGAGTCTGGTGCATTTCTCTTAGCATAATGAGATGTAATTCATGAGTTCTATGGCAAATTACAAAATTTTTAGCTTTGCATGGTTGAATAATAATACCTCATGTATAATATGGATATTTTTGTGTGAGTGAGTACATATATATCATAATGAGAGAGAAAAGAATCTGTCTTATCTGTCAACAGTAATGTAGTTTCTGTGTCTCTGAATTGTGAATAATACTACAATTAATAAAAACAGTTATAACCTGAACACACTGTTTGTATTTCTTTCATTCCACACCAGAAATTTCTATATCCAAATTTAATTGTTTAGAAAAAAACTATTTACGGTAATGACTATGTTACTTTACTATGTCGAACATATATGAAGGATGCTTATTGATCGGATCATTGCTAACACTTGCATTTTATTTTTGAAAAAATGCATCCTCACTACTGAGGTGTGATACACTCTTATGACTTAGCTGTATAATTCCATGAAAATTAGCAGTGGTAAAAAACATGATTTCTTTTTTTTTAATTATTACTTTCTTACTAGAGTTCAAGCAAGGACATCATACACATTTGGGAAGTATGCGCTTTGACTGGAAGTTCTTGAGCTCCTTTTTATTTAATTGTGTGCTATGTGATTATCTTCTTTGATAAAATGTCTATTCAGGCTCTCTGCATTAGTATCATTGCCTTGTGTAAATTGTTTACTTATTTTATATACTAGCCAGTTAACAGTTATCATATGTACAAAAAGAATATTGGATTATTTAAGTGATCAATCATTTCATTCAGTCTTTTTTTCTTTTTGTATTAAAAATTTTACTTTTTATTATTATTATTATTATTATTATTATTTCTTGAAGCTACAACTCATCTCAATCACAATCCCCTCCCTATCCCCCCTCCAGTCCCATTCTCCTACTCTCTTTCACCTCAACCCACCCCTCCCCTTCCTTTTTTTTTAAGTTTAAGGTAATCTTTTCCCCCCAACAGCTCCCCCTTTATTCCAACAAATGGCTCTTTCTCTTATAATAATAAATATAATACAAAACAACAAAGAAAATTAGGCCAAATTATGAGAGTTATATGGCTTAGCACTCATTCCCAATGTCCAGTCCATATGTATTTGGCACCTGATTTTAACATTCTACCATCTAACCATCTCCATGAGTTTAAAGTTCTATATCTAACTCAGCTTTCATACTAACTTGCCTCACAATTTTGAAAACATCTTCTTAGATCAAGAATACTCTCTTGATTCCTAAACAACTCAAAATTTAATTATGAGACTCTAGCTATCTATTCTTCAACCACCTCAGAGACCTGAGAAGGATAAATATTTCTGATTATATAGGAAGTGCAGAGCCTGCAGCTTCCAAAACTAAGAAATGACATACCAGTGGCTGCCTGGACAGTTCCCATTTTCTCTCCATACATTACAGCATCAATCCTCAGCTGTTTGGCCCTATTTCTCTGACAGATATTGATTGTATAGCAGGAATTATGAAGGACTTGCCTACCCTGTCTTGGCAGAGCTAGGCTGTCGACTTACCTACTTCCAAGTTTTTTCCTGTTTGGACAGCATTCTGTCTACAGTTGAAGCAAGGGGTTTTTCTTGCCAAGAGATAGGCTTGCCACTAATTCAACCTTCTCACACTGGAGATTCTTCAATGCTAATCTTCTACTTGGAGTAGAATAGGGGGTGCTGTCAGAAGCTGACATGTCTCGATATCAAAAATCTAAAGTTAAGAAAACATCTTTGAATGCCATATTCTGCAGATCTCTTGAGGTTTTTGAAGACACCCTATCTATCTCTTATATTTAGATAAGCAAATGTTGCTTGTCTCCTAGCAACTTGATTTCTGATTCGCTTATAAAATAACTATAATAGACTGTCAAAGTACCTAACAAAATGACAAGCTTGCATGACTATTAGTTTGCATTTATCCTAAACAGTTTATGACAATTGGTAGCAAAAGGCAGAGACTTCACATTTCAGTTTTTTTAATCCCCAAACCCTTCCATCCCACTCCTCTTGAGTGGAGTGTCCCTCACCCCAGTTCATAGGTCATATAAGGGCCAAGAGCCTCCTCATACACTTAACCCCTTGTTTCTTATAAGACCACCATGGAATAAAGCTGGACTTCAACAGCAAAAGAATCAACAGAAAGCCTACACACACATTGAAATTGAACAACTCTTTACTGGATGACTACTGGGTCAGGGAAGAAATAAAGAAGGAAATCAAAGACTTCTTAAAATCCAACGACAATGAAGGCATAACATACTCAAACCTATGGGACACAATGAAAGCTGTGCTATGAGGAAAGTTCATAGCACTATGTGCCTTCAAAAAGAAAATTGTGACAGCTCATATTAGCAAATTAACAGCTAAACTGGGTGAATTGGGAAAAAAAAAAGAAGCAATCACTCCCAAGATGAGCAGAAGGCAGGAAATCGTCAAACTTAGGGCTGAAATCAACAACTTAGAAACCAAAAGAACTATACAAAGAATCAATGAAACCAACAGTTGGTTCTTCGAGAAAATCCACAAAATAGACAGACCCTTAGCCAAATTAACTAAAGGCAGAGGGAAAAAACACAAATCAACAAAATCAGAAATGAAAAGGGAGAAATAATAACAGACATTGAGGAAATCCAGAGAATATTTGGATCCTACTTTAAAAATCTATACTCCACTAAAATTTGAAAACTTAAGCGAAATGGACAATTTTCTTGATAGATTCCACCCACTGGAGCTAAATCAAGATCAGATTAACGGATTAAACAGCCCTACACCCCTAAGGAAATATTAACAGTCATTAAAAATCTCCCAACCAAAAAAAAGCCCAGGGCCAGATGGCTTTAGCACGGAATTCTACTGGACCTTCAAAGAGGAGCTAACACCAATACTCTTCAAACTCTTTCACCAAATAGAATCAGAAAGAACATTGCCAAACTCATTCTATGAGGCCACAGTCACCCTGATTCCTAAACCACACGAAGACCCAACAGAGAAAGAGAACTTCAGACCAATCTCCCTCATGAACATAAATGCAAAAATACTTAATAAAATACTAGCAAACCGAATTCAAGAACACATCAAAAGTATCATACACCATGATCAAGGAAGCTTCATCCCAGGAATGCAGGGATGGTTCAACATATGAAAGTCTATCAATGTAATTCTTTTTCTTTTTTAAAATGTGGTTTTGGTGACATATCTAAATAAAGACTTTCAAAAGATATTGTCAAATAATTTGTTACTAGGCTTTTCCCTAGGAGCTTTATGGTTTGAGGGTATGCAAGTTTTAAAACATTTGAGCACCTGTTTGTTTATGCTATAGGACAATTAAAAAAAAAACTGTACTCCTCTTGTCACTTATGATTTTTGACATGAAAATACTGTACTGAAATGGAGCATCTATCCCCTGAGCATGGTATAACAAGAACAGAGTTCTCAACACCACTTTTTAGAGATTTTCTTTTCTCCAGTGTGTAATACTGGCTTTATTTTCAAAGGTCATTTACTCCATGTATGTGGGTTGTTTTTCTGTACTCATATTGATTACTGTGTCATAATACTTGCCTGGTTTACATTGGTAATTATTATATCAATACAATACTTGGCTGATTTACATTGATAACACTTGTATGTTTGTTAGGAATGAACAGAACTTGATTAAAGTTTATGAGCCTTTGGATGAAATTAATTTGGTTTCATAGTAATTTTTTAAGAGTTTTGCGTCTGTGTTCATCAGTGATATTAATTTTTCCCTATAGTGTCTTTTCTTGGATTTTGTATGTTGGTGACACTGGACTCATAAAATGAGTTTGAGGTACCCCTTATCTCCAGCAGAACATGGAAGTTTGAGACATACCAGTCATGTTCTATGGATGCTTGCAAAAAACATGCATTTGAAGATGTAAGACCCTAGGCTTTTCTTTTTTTGGTCATCCTGATGTTCATTTCAATCTCCCTTCAGGTTATTGATCATGATCATCTGACTTGTTCTTCATAATTTGGTTGTGGTTACTATGTGTTTTATTAAATAAGAGTTTTTTTTTTCTAATTTGCTTAATTTGTTAGTGTACAGCCATAACATCTCATACTTTTTCTATTTCTGTGGTATCAATTATAATGTCTGTTCTTTCATTTTTATGTTTATGATTTGATGCCATTATTTCTCTTCCTTTTATTTTTTATTTATTTTTTATGTTTATTTATGGTTACATCTCCATCACAGTGTCCTCTTTCCACCCCTCCCAGTCCCGCCCTCCCACCATCCCTTCCAACCCACTCCTCCAATTCGATTATAAGTGAATAGATGCCATGTGCATCCTTCTGAGCCTGGGTTAGCTCACTCAGGATGAGCTTCTCTATTTCTGTCCATTTGGCTGAAAATTGCATGATTTCCTTGTGTCTGATAACTGAGTAGTATTCCATTGTGTAAATGTACCACAGTTTCTTTTTTTTTTTTAATGCATTCCTCTTCCTTTTAAACCGCTAGAATTTGTCAGTTTTGACTACCTTTCAAACTAATATTTTAAAAAACATTTTTCCTTGAATAAAAAGGAATATGTTCTAGTTTTTACTAACTTACTTCTCCTACTATGTTTATTTATAATCAACCTTTTGGTGACTTTGTGTTTTCTTTTAAATTCTCTGAGCTTTAAACACATTCGTTTGAGAAACTTATTTCTATTACATTGTAGGCTTCCATTACTCTTCTCTTCCTTATTAATATTTCTTTTGTTTCATTCCATGTTTCAATATCCCATGTTTATATTTTTGCTTAATATGCAGATATTTATAACTGTGGTTTTTACTCCTTCTTTCAACCTACTTTCTGTTCATATGAATATTAATTACTACATAATGGTAAGTGTTTCTACTTTTCTAATAAGACTAATTTCTAGTTTAATTTTAGTGTTATTTTTAAAAAAAGTTTCTTGAGCTGACTTTATCCTAAATTGTTAGTAGTAATTTTCTTTTTGTCTTAGCATACACTTTATCTTGAATAATACATTCTTTGTTATATGGTACTAAGTAAGGAGTGCATTTATTTAACATTTTAAAATATATTTTATTCATATCTTCTGGAAGATTTTGACCAAAAGCCGACATTGGCATAATGAGACACTAATGTGCTTCATAAGTCACCATTTTCTATAGGGTGTCGTATTTCTTTTTCTCTATTATCAACCCATATATATTAAGACAAGGGTTTGATAAGCAAAGTATTCCTGGATATGTATTTTTTTTATCTGTGTTGTATGACAGGCTTCTCTTGACAAACAAAATTTATGTATACACACACATACACACACACACACATACCTAATAACACCAGAAAGTGAACCTGTGGCACCTTAAAAACTCCTCCCATGTGGCCCTGTGCACCACTGGCAGGTAGCCCTGCATATCCATAAATCTCTCTATGGCTTGGCTGATTAAAGTTTCCTCCCTGCACAGTTGTGCATAGCTGCTGTAAAATTTCAGTGGGTCTTTGGTGAATGTAGCAAGTTAAGGTCTACCAGACATGTAAAGCTTGTATACTTCCAGTATCTCATGATCCTCTACATCTCTTCAGGAGGAAATGTTTTAATTTAGAGGATACCACTATTAAACAAACAATTAAGGCTTTATTTTGAATGAGTTCAATCATTTTATGCAAAAGGTATTATTGGTCAATTGTCTCTTTAAAATTTTCCCTTTTGATATTCTGTTTTGTGCCTATTGGGATTTTTTGTTTCTTCAGAGTAATGTTCTTAGATTCTTTTTCTTCTTAACTATCTCATATATAATAGAGGTGGTTAATGCTTCACATCATAAAATCATAGAAATATGATAGTACTAAGAGTAAATATCAAGCTCTTAAAAACATTGCAGTTTGTAGTTGTATATTTAGGACTTAAGTTCACATTTTATATGCTTTAACATTTTGTACCAGTTAGCAATTTAATGTAGCTACAGTAATTTCTAACATACATCTTCTTAAGTTTTTACATTATAATTAAGTGTAATTCATTCACTACTATGACTAATTTAAAGTATTTTAATCTGTGGGTTCACTATTTTCTCTATATTTTACACCTCCATGGCCTTTCATGCTACTATTGAACACTCATTTCAAATAGACTAACTCTCAATAGAATTTCTTATAGCAAAAATAAATATATAACGAATATATGCATATATATGTTCAACAATCTCAAAGTTTTATAGATATGTATATATGTATGAATGTGTGTTTATACATGTATGCATGCATATTGTTTGTTTGTATGTGTGTGTGTGTTGGTGCTTTACTTATCTTTTGAAATCAAATTTGCCATATATATTAGTCTTGGTTTGTAGCTGTTTTGTTTGCTTGTTGTTGTTTTACATTTTAAATATACCATCTTGCTACATACTTAAAATGTTACAATTGAGCTTCCCCTTGCTTCACTGCCATAGAAATTATATTTTATTCATCAAAGGTTTTTAGTCATTGTATTGTTGGTTTTTATTTTTTATTATAGCTGCATTTTTATTTTGTATTTTAGTTAGTTTGTTCAATTGTTCTTTTTTTTAACAATTCTTTCCTTGTATTGACTTTGATGATAATATTTCATGTAATAATCATCTCTACCATAAATTTTTCAGGTCATGTGAAATTCACAGTTTGAGTGAGTAGGTAATTCCAAAATTTGTGAAGTTTTTGACCATTATTTTTAAATAATTTTCTGCCCCTTTATATCTCTGTTGTCCTCAGGTACTACTGCAGGTTTGTATTGATTTGCTACTTTAGGACAGGTCCTACATGCATTTTTTATTCTTTTTACTCTAATACTACATGAAGTTAATTTTTAATTAAGTTGCTGATTCTTTATTTCTTTTGATACATTTACTGTTCAAGCACACTATTGAGCTTTTCAGTTGCGTCCAATATTTGTTCTTCCATTCTAGAATTATGTCTAGACCACTGGTTTGCAACCTCCCAAATGCTATGTGACTCTTTAATATAGTTTCCTATTTCATGGTGACCTATAACCATAAAGTTGTTTACATTGGTACTTTATAACTATAATTTTGCTACAGTTATGAACTGGAATACAAATACCTGTGTTTTCCAGTAGTCTTAGGCACTCTCTGTGAAAGAGTCATTCAACCTCCAAAGTGGTTATGATTGAGAACCGCTGGTCTAGTCTATTTCTGTAATTTCTATGTTATAGATGTGTAAAAAAATATATAAGCTAATTAAACTATTTAACCAGTATTTATATTATTTTTAATTGGTTTGTGATTCTTTTTTTTTGGGTATTTTTTTAATAATTTATTTTTTATTTCTTCAAGTTACATCTCAATCACAATCCCCTCCCTACTCCCCCCTCCAGTCCCACCCTTGCACCCTCCTCCCCCTCAAACCCCCCATCCTCTTCCCTTCTTTTTTTTTTTTTTCTAGTTTAAGGAATTTCTTTTTTTCCCCCAACAGCTCTCCCTTTCAGTCCAAAAAATGGTTCTTTTTCTTATAACTGTAAATACAATACAAAACAACAGAAATAAATAGGCCACAATTATAAGAGTTATATGGCTTAGCATACATTCCCAATGTCCAGTCCATATGTATTTGGCACCTGACTTTAACATTCTACTATCTAAACATCTCCATGAGTTTAAAGTTCTATATCTAACTCAGCTTTCATACTAACTTGCCTCATAATTTTAAAAATATCTTCTTAGATCCAGAACACTCTCTTGATTCCTAAACAACTCAAAATTTAACTATGAGACTCTAGCTATCTATTCTTCAACCACCTCAGAGACCTGACAGGGATAAATATTTCTGATTATATAGGAAGTGCAGGGCCTGCAGCTTCCAAAACTAAAAAATGACATATCAGTGTCTGCCTGGACAGTTCCCATTTTCTCTCCATACATTACAGCATCAATCTTCAGCCATTTGGCCCCATTTCTCTGACAGACATTGATTGTAGAGCAGGAATTATGAAGGACTTACCTACCCTGTCTTGGCAGAGCTAGGCTGTCGACTTATCTGCTTCCAAGTTTTGTCCTTTTTGGACAGAAGTCTGTCTACAGTTGAAGCAAGGGGTTTTTCTTGCCAAGAGAACGGCTTACCACCAATTCAATCATCTCCCACTGGAGATTTTTTGATGCTCATGTTCTACTTGGAGTAGAATAGGGGGTGCTGTCAGGAGCTGACATGTCTCGATATCAAAAATTCTTAAGTTAAGAAAACATCTTTGAATGCCATATTCTGCAGATCTCTTGAGGTTTTTGAAGATGCCCTATCTATCTCTTATATGGTTTGTGATTCTTAAACTTTAAGCAGCCATTATAAATGAATACACAGAGACCACGTGGATTTTAACAACCCTAGGCCTGAATTGTGCAATCCTAGCCCATCTAAGCTAGCTCTTAAGTCTATTACCCAAATATGACCCCATATATACATACGTCCCCTTGGACTGCCATTCTCCATGCTATGCCGATGTTCCTGGCCATGTGGAATGAGGTTCCTTTTTCTAACCCATGGTGTGTGCCTCCTTCCTGCTGCTCCTGGCCGGAATGTCTTCTTCTTCCTGCTGCTGGCTGGAATGAATTAATCCTCTTTCTAAAGCACAGGCTTCCTGCCCAGGAAGTTCCACCCTTCTCTGTCTTTGCCCAATCTCAGGCCTCGGCATTTTATTTAACCAATCAGAGTCAATGTAAGTAACAGACAGCAAGCAGGACCAATTAATTAACATTTAGAATGCTTAACACTATCCCAACATAGATGTTTCATTTTCTTTTTGTTATTCTTAGTTTATTTAGTTTCTGATGAGGATTTCTTTCTTCTTCAAATAAAATCAAAATTCTACAAAATGATTATTTTCAATTTTTCATGATATTTTTGTTAATGGAATTTTATTGATTCCTTTGGTGCCTGGTTCTTTTTTTTTCTGTCTGCACTTTTAAAGCTTTATTTATTTATTTATTCATTCATTCATTCATTCATTATTTATTTATTTATTTTACATCCGGATCGCAGCCCCTTCTCTCCTCTCCACCCAGTCCTACCCTCTTGCCCTCTTCTCCATTTCTCCCATCTCCTTCTCTTCAGAGAACTCATGTAAATTTGTATTTAAATCTGTGTCTGTACAGATTTCCTTTTGACAGCTAAAGAATTATAGTGGTGAGATCTGTGGCCTGACAATGTTTTCTCCAGCATATACAGCTGAGTAGGGTTATTTGGCTAATTAGAAGTTCAACAAATCTGCAGTGGCAGACCTATTACCAACATCTTAGCAAGCTACCTGATAGACTTCTGGGCAAACTGGTCAATTTTACAACTGTGATCAATGAAGTTGGAGTAGAGGAAAAGAATCTACTTTAAAAGTCTCCTGGAATCCAAGGATGGGTAAGCCTATTACTGGCTATTTTGTTGAATAAGTTTTTTGAAAGAGTTCTATTTAATAGGAGTGTTACAGATGAATATTTAGAATCAAAACACTGGGCTATTTCATGTTGTACAGTTGAACAAATTTAAGAGGAGTAGCTTATAGGTTGCATGAATGATGAATTAGTAACTTTGCTCCCTGTACTGAATTACAGGGGTTTTGTAAATCATGTATGAGATTGAAGTGATAGAAATAGTAATTTATGAGTTCCTCCGTTGAAGAACAACTGGGTTGGTTCCACTTTCTGGCTATTATGAATAAAGCTGCTACATGCTACAATCCACAGACCCAGAGAAACAAGATACCAAGGAAGACTCAAGGGATAATGTTTTAATCCCTATAAATATAGAAGATAAAATAGACATTGGAAATGCGTGGAGAGAGGCATCTAAACAAAAACTCAACTTTACTGCCATCTGAAAAACCTTATCCAGTAGATAATTAGACAAAAATCAGGGAGTCGTGAGGGAAAGTCGGGGGAAGTTTCGAGAAAGTTAGAGGGATCAAAAAGTCCACAAAAAGATCCACATGAACAATTAACTCAGACACGGAGAGATTGATACCCCATGCGAAGAGCTTGCAAGGACTAGCACTAGGCCCATTACACATATGAAGCTGACAGGGTGCTTGGTTATCAAGTGGATCCTCTAACAATAGGGAAGGGGTCTATCCAGGATTTGCACGATGTTGCCTCCCTCAGGAGCTCATGTACCTAAAAGAGCAGCCTTACCTTGCATCAGTTGAAAGGAGGCACTTAGTCCTTATGAGGCTTGAGGTACCAGAGTAGACTGCTACTGGGTGGTTTAGGGAGGATATGAGGGAAGTGGGTGGGAGAGTGGGAGTGGAAAGAGGGGAGAGAGGAGGATGGGGATTGGAATGTAAAATAAAAAGAAATGAAAAAATTCTTAAATTAAAAAATGCTGATCCCCCACACACACAAAGAAAGAAATAATACTCCAAGGACACTAATGGATGTATCTGTAAACAAGGTTCTGTCCAGACAAGATTATTTTCACAGTGTATATGGCCTGTTCACAGATTTCTTTAAGTCTACCATTAAGACTGAAGACTGTGGCTCTTTCTCATGTAAAATAAATACCTGTAACTCAACTCCAAACCTTCAGTTGATGCTAAAGTTAACAGCATCAGGGAGAGGTAGGGTTGCAGTCCCACATGACCTTGACTACCCAGTAACTGTGCCTGCAAGTGAGGTATGGGCTTGCCTTCCAAAAATTTTGCTCCACCTCAGAGACCTGAGAGGGATATACATATATATGATTATATAGGAAGTGCGGGGTCCGCAGCTTCCAAAACTAAGAAATGACACACCAGTGGCTGCCTGGACAGTTCCCATTTTCTCTCCATACATTACAGCATCAATCTTCAGCTGTTTGGCACCGTTTCTCTGACAGATGTTGATTGTAGAGCAGAAATTATGAAGGCCTTGCCTACCCTGTCTTGGCAGAGCTAGGCTGTCGACTTACCTGCTTCCAAGTTTTTTCCTTTTTGGACAGCATTCTGTGTACAGTTGAAGCAAGGGCTTTTCTTGCCAAGAGACAGGCTTGCCACTAATTCAACCATCTCACACTGGAGATTCTTCGATGCTCATCTTCTACTGGGAGTAGAAAAGGGGGTGCTGTCAGGAGCTGACATGTCTCGATATCAAAAAATTCTTAAGTTAAGAAAACATCTTTGAATGCCATATTCTGCAGATCTCTTGAGATTTTTGAAGACACCCTATCTATCTCTTATATTTAGATAAGCAAATGTTGCTTGTCTCTTAGCAGCTTGATTTCTGAGTAGCTTAGAAAATAACTGTGATAGACTGTCATAGTAACTAACAAAATGACACAAAAATTGTATGACTATTTATTAGTTTGTATTTCGTAATTATCCTAAACAGTTTATGACGGTTGGTAGCAAAAGGACAAAACTTCACATTTCATTTTTAAGCATTACTAGGTACAATACCTTTAAGAAGCATTACCCTTAATTTTGTATCAATATACAAAGATCAATACCAATGTGGTCTCTGAGGTGGTTGAAGAATAGATAGCTAGAGTCTCATAGTTAAATTTTGAGTTGTTTAGGAATCAAGAGGGTCTAAGAAGATGTTTTTAAAATTGTGAGGCAATTAGTATGAAAGCTGAGTTAGATATAGAAATTTAAACTCATGGAGATGTTTAGATAGTAGAATGTTAAAGTCAGGTGCCAAATACATATGGACTGGACATTGGGAATGTATGCTAAGCCATATAACTCTCATAATAGTGGCCTATTTATTTCTGTTGTTTTGTATTTTATTTATTGTTATAAGAGAAAAAACAATTTGTTGGACTGAAAGGGGGAACATTTGGGGGGAAAAGATATACCTTAAACTAAAAAAAAAAGGTAGAGGATGGGGGCATTGAGGAGGATGAGGGTGGAAGGGTGGGACAGGAGGGGGGAATAGGGAGGGGATTGTGATTGAGTTGTAACTTGAAGAAATAAAAAATAAATTATATAAAAAAAAGTTCCCTCCACAGTTTTGGGCTATATCGTAATTTAACAAAATTCTGCAAAGACCATAAATTTCCCAGATGTTACAATGAAATATGAATGAGAATCTTCTGTAACCGAACTTTTAAATTATTATTTAACACTTATTTATTTATTACTAAATTCACTTATAACAAACACCAACAATTTCTTCACTATTAATCCTATAAATTCCTACAACCCCTTTAACCTATCCACTAAACCTATTGATAATTATAACAACTACTTTCATAACCTTTTAGAATGATACAGTCTCTGGGGCAGGTCCTCAGTCGTCAGGAACACAGTCTTTGTTGTAGATTCTTTAATGCACTTAGCAGTCCTTTTTCTGGATCTCTCAGATGCAGGTTCGTCAGGGTAAGTTGGTTATTGCAGTCTCACCTTAAATAAGGCTTCATGCTTTCTTCTCTGTGGGAGACCCCAGCCGTCTTCAGGCCAACTTACTTCTTTTTTATCAGGAACTCAGCTGCTCTGCCTCAGTCCTTAAAGCCAGGCACAGTTTCCTTTAGGCCACTGTTCAGACAGATCAAACCCCTCTAGGAAAAGCTGAGCCACAGGGTTTAGTCCTTGGCCTTTTGGTGTCTTGCTAAGGCTTTCTTTGCTCACCGGCTTCTTTCCGCTTCAGGGAGAGAGCTGGCCATCAGTGGCCAGCCCTTTTTTCAGCAGGACTCTTGGAGCTCTCTAGCATCAGGGGCCTCTCCTCTCTCTCGGCTCCATGCACTGTCCTTAAATAGGAGGATCTTTGTTTCAGCTTAATTTGGGCTCCACCCACTTAGCAGCTGAAAATAATGTCAGGCCAGATACTTTGTTTCTTCAAGTCTATTGAGTCTTTCCTGTTTTTCCTGACTTCAACCTTGTTTTTCAGTCTATTAAGTCTTTCCTGTTTTTGCTGACTTCATGCTGATAATGCTCTTCAGGCCCGGAATTAAGAGACAGTATCAGAAACTCCTATATATTTTCTAAATCTAATTTATCTAACCCCTACAAACTTCCCCTAAGTATACTTGATATTTTTCTTATTGGATTATTGGATTGTTTTGGGTGGGAGTTGTAAGTGGACGTTTCATCAAAGAATTAAACTGTACATGAGAAACAATCGAGATATTGGCACATGCATAAATTCATGAAGAATAATATAAATGGTTTGGTGACTCTAATATTTGATAATTTTGAAGACTACTTAGGAGTTCTCTGGGGTCACTTATGTATACTATCATATCATCTGTAAATAGGGATACTTTGACTTCTTCCTTTCCAATTTGTATCCCCTTGATCTCCTTTAGTCTTATTGTCCTAGCTAGGACTTCATGTAGTATATTGAAGAGATATGGGGAGAGTGTGCATCCTTGACTTGTCTCTTATTTTAAAGAAAATGCTTTATGTTTCTCTCCATTTAATTGGATGTTGGCTATTGACTTTCTGTATATTGCCTTTATTATTACTAGGCATAGTGCTTGTATGCCAGCTACTCTAGGACTTTAGCCATGAAGGACCATTGTGTTTTGTCAAATGCTTTTTTAAGATCTAGTGAGATGATCATGTGTTTTTTTTCTTTTAGCTTCTGTATTAATAGATTATGTTGATGGATTTTTGTATGAACCACCCCTCCATCCCTGGGATGATGCCTACTTGATATTGGTGCATGATACTTTTGATGTGTTCTTAGATTCAGTTTGCTAGTATTTTATTGAGTATTTTTGCATATATGTTCATGAAGGAAATTGGTCACAAATTATCTTTTTTGTTGTTTTTTTTTGTGGTTTAGGTATCAGGGAATGGGTTTGGCACTGTTCCTTTTGTTTCTATTTTGTGGAAGAGTTTGAAGAGTGTTGGTATTAGTTCTTTTTTTGAAGGTCTGGTAGAAATCTGTGCTGACAACATCTGGCCCTGGACTTTTTTTGGTTGGGAGACCTTGAATTCATGCTTGCATTTCCTTAGGGGTTATAGGACTGTTTAATTTGTTAACCTGATCTTGATTTAACTTTGGTAGGTGGAATCTGTCAAGAAAATTGTCCATTTTTCTTGGTGAGGTTGTGGAGAAAGAGGAACACTCTTCCACTGCTGGTGGGAGTGCAAACTTATACAACCACTATGGAAATCACTCTGGTGATATCTTAGAAAACTTGGAATAGTTCTACCACAAGACCAGGCAGTACTGCTCCTTGGCATACATCCAGAAGATTCCTCACCAAACCATGAGGATATCTCCTCAACTATGTTCATAGCAGCTTTATTTGTAATAGCTAGAAACTAGAAACAACCCAGATGTTCCTCAACTGACTAATGGTTAAAAAAATATTGTAGTACATTTACCCAATGGAATACTACTCAGCTATCAGAAACAAAGAATCATGCAAATTGCTGCAAAATGGATGGACTTAGAAAAGTTCATCCTGAGTGAGCTAACCTAGACCCGGAAAAATGCACATGGTATCTATTCACTTAGAACTGTATTTTAGCCATATCATGCAGGGTAGCTGTTCTACAACCAACAGACAAAACAGAACAGGAACATAGACTGTGTTACCTGCTAGTGGGTTACTTTGCCCTTGTGGAGCTGCCAAGTAGGGCCCCAGTGCAAGAGGAAGTTCTTTGTCCTCATATGGCTGCTGAACTGAGGGGGACTGATATTTGGAGGCACCACACACTGGAGGAGTAGGATAGATTGGAGAGGGGGGAGAAGGTGGGAGGGTAAGGGTTGGACTGGGAGGGGTGGAGGGAGAGGGTTGTGATGAAGTTGTAACTTGAAGTAATAAATAAACAAAAAAAATATTAGGTGGAGCTCTGGGAGCCCTATAAAAGTGAGGGGGGAGGAATAGAGAGACCCAGATGGAACAAGAACAACACATGAAGATCCACAGAACCAAGCATTTAGTCCCCTAGAGGCTTACAGAGAATGAAACACTTCTCAAAAAAAGAAGCTTAGATTAGACCTAGAACCCCTCCATACAAATAGGCGACTTGGTCTTCATACAGATCCTCTACCAAGTAGGTAGGGTCCAGTCTCAGCCATGGACTTTGTTACTTGTCAGTGGACACCTAACTGAGCTGCCATGTCTGGGCCCCAGAACAAGAGGAAGTTCTTAGCCCTTATGTGACTGATGAACTAAGGGGGGGCTGATATATGAGAATCCCCACACACAAGAGAAGGATAAATCGAAGAGAGGTTAGAAGGTGGGAGGGTGGGTCTAGGCTGGAAGTGGGGAGGGGACTGTGAATGAGATGTAACTTTAATTAAAAAAAAAAGACAGCTGATGCACTACTACAAGGAAACAAAGCAAACAAAACAAAGTGCTATCTTTGGAAACTACATTTTTTGTTATTACTACCTATTCTTTTATCTTCTGTTTCCTGACCAAAATTATTACTATCTTGCCTACAACAAATAGTTTAAAATATTACAAAAGCAAAACTAAGCAAGTACCTTGAAAAATTCTATTATTTTGTACTATCAAAAAACCAAACAAATAAAATAACAACAAAAATCACCTTGTCAGGAAATATAAATAAAACTGGTAACATTTTTTAATGCAAAATTTATTCAACATTAGTTCAGTGAAAAAATAAATTGGTTTCTGAAGAGGAGTACATTTCATGTAATAAAAACTTAATAACTCACACATTAGGAGAGTGACCAAATATGATTTCTATAAACCTCTGAGTAGCATGATCTTCTCCTTGGGAACTTAATTCCATCAGTAGGTTCCCCAAAACCATAAAAGACCAACATTTCTCATTGCTCATAGCATCTGCACACAACACTCTTCAGTTTCCACACTCCCGTTCATAAAAAGAGAGACATTTATACAACCAATTTAAAATTTTATTTTAAAAATAGAAAAAATATTAATTCTCAACCTGTGAACACAAAGTTATTGGGAATTTGATATTGTCTATACATTGCCCTTGTTAGAGATGTTGTTTTACCGTAAGATGCATGACATTATTTTGTTGCCAAAATGCTAACTAATGTTCACAATATTTGGATAAGAACTGGAAACTGCCATCCTTGATTGCTAATCATAGCATTTTTCTTTGTTAATTTTGCTTGATATTTCCATTTGCACTTTTTCGTGTTTCCCTGCTCTATTTGTTCACCAGCTTTCAGTGTTTAGACTTGTTGCATCTTTAGCAATCAGATATGTTGGGATAGTGTTAAGCATTCTAAATGTTAATTAATCCGTCCTGTTTGCTGTCTGTTACTTATATTGACTCTGATTGGTTAAATAAAATGCTCAGGCCTGAGATTGGGCAAAGACAGACAAAAGTGGGACTTCCTGAGATTAGAGCAGGAAGCCTGCGCTTTAGACAGAGGATTAAAGCATTCCAGCCAGCAGCAAGAAGAAGAAAGCATTCGAACCAGAAGCAGGAAGAAGAAGACACATGCTATGGGTTAGAAAAAAGAACCTCATTCCACATGGCCAGGAACATCAACATGGCATGGAAAATGGCAGTCCAAAGGGATGTATGTATATATGGGGTCATATTTGGGTAATAGAATTAAGAGCTAGCTTAGATGGGCCAAGATTCCTCAATTCAGGCCAAGGCTTGTTAAAATACATGTGGTGTCTGTGTACTCATTTATAATGGCTGCTTAAAGATTAACAGCAGCAAATCAATTAAATATAATTTAAATACTAGTAAGTAATTTAATTAATTATTTCTCTACAAATGGTGCCGAATGTAATTTAATTAATATTTCTTTTTACACAGATATAATATTGTTTTCTTTATAGGAACTTGAAATCAAGCAGCGGTGTTAAAACCAGCAATGTCAAAACTGTGAAAACATCACATTACTGATGTTACTAGTTTCTCATTAGACTGATCTAATCAGTTACCAGATATTTTTTCCACAAAATGATATATCTTATGTGAAACCAGTGTTCCTACAGCACAAATTTGCAATAAACAAAGACCAACTGGTTCAAAGCGCTCAACATGGAACTGAGAAAATTCTCACCTAAAGCATGAAAATTAACATAATTTGCCCAAAGGTCTAACACATCCAGCTTAGACATCCAGCAACTATATCATTGAAAAAAAAAAACGACACCAAGATTTCCCCACCCACTCTAGTTCTTTAAGTGGAAGCTAGACATCTTATATTTAAAACACTTCTAATTCTCATTCAAAACATGAATGGATTTCTCATTTTAAATTTTTGAAAAATCAAATGCATGTATATAAGTTTTTATTTATTCCTGATGAAAAATAGTTATGGAGAAACACATAAGCTACTATAAATATTACTGGAAAAAAATGTGAACAATGTAAACACAAATAGTCTTTTAATAGTATTGTAATTATAAGTACATATAAGTTATGGGATTAGCTGTCATTATTTAAACAGATGTGTTCATTATAAGCATTAAGTTGAAAATTTTAGCAATTGTGGTCTTGATAATTCATTGGCATGTGGGTCTTTATAATATGAGGGGTGTATGGAAGCATAGTAAAATTGGAATAATTTTTACCTATTCATTTAGTAGTTTATTAGAAAAGACTTGGGAGGGCTGGAGAGATGGCTCAGCGGTTAAGAGCACTGGCTGCTCTTCCAGAGGTCATGAGTTCAATTCCCAGCAACCACATGGTGGCTCACAACCATCCATAATGAAATCTGGTTCCCTCCTCTGGCCTGCAGATATACCTGCAGACAGAACACTGTATACATAATAAATAAATCTTAAAAAAAAAAAAGAAAAGACTTGGGAGAAAATGAAGAAAAAGGTCCATCTAAAGACCTCTAAATTGTCATGATAGTCACTGTTGTGCACATGTCTAATTACTCTGACTCTCTTCCTTTTACTTATTTAAAACCTTTATTTTGAGATTTCCTTTCATTTACATCTATTGACTGAGTGTTTTTAGAGGTCAGAGGAGGTAGTCAAATGCCCTTGAAGAGGTTATAAGGCTATATGTAGATTCCAAGTCTTCACAATAAGAAATTCTTCAGATATAGTCCATGAATCTGTCTTCATAAAAGACAACACAAGTATGTCTGAAATAGAATAAAATTTTCATGCCATGCACTTTTGCAAATGTAATTACTTGAATTAAAAACAAACACTGAAAAAGTAAATGTATTTAGAGTAAACACAATGTCAAGATTATGTCTTCACTCATTTTTAAACAAATAAATCAGTAGCAGTAGGACAAAAGAACTGATAATCTATAGCCTGGTATGCAAAAAAAAGTGTTGTATTTTGTTCCTTCTATTCTATCCCTGTGTTTTGTTCCAGCACTTCTCTGTCATTTACACATATGACCTGGATTTCTGCCCTTGAAAATGTGCTTGAACTTAAAATGTCTAAGGGGAGAAATTTTATTGTGAGCTTATCTGTGTTCAATCTTCAACTTCACCAAACTCTTTATTCTTTCCATTTTTACTTACCTGTGGAAAACCACTCAACCTAACTGAGATCTAGGATCTCAGAAATTGTATTCCTCTCAAATGTCCTGTCCCAGCCTATTTGATAAAGGTAACATTACTTTGTGTCCTGTGATAATTATGCACACAATTAAGGAAGCCAGAGCAGAAGGAACATTGTCATTACATAAAGATTCACAGATAAATAATTGTACAAATACTCCAAAGTTCTGCAAGATTTTTTATGTCCATATTCAATGAAGTAAAGGAAGCATGTCTCTTGTGAATTTCAGACTCACAAGAGACATACGAGTTCATTGAATGTATACTCCTCATTACTCATCACACTTCATTTGCTTATCACCAATACAAAGCATCCTTTCATTTATGCAGTGTTGAGCTAGTGCCATCTTTGACACTTTTTTGCAGTGGCTTGAATTTTAAGCATGTGTGACTTCTCCACCTTATTTTCCCAGGTACAGGGGAATGAACACAGAACCATGGGTATGTGTGGCTGTCATTGTCCCTATTGAGTTTCATCTCAGCACAAGCACTTCCCAAACTACGATCTGCTTTTCATGCCATGTGATTGTCAATGTTGGGTGCTTAAGCAGAACACAAACACTGTCTGCATTAGTACCTTACAAAGTTGTTGGAGGAAACTCTCATCCTATTCTTTATATTTCTCAAGATTTGTATTTACCTATTGTTTACCCCCTAATGATGGATGGTACATTTCTCATGGTTTTTATAATGTTATCTAAATAATCTGATAAATTATTAATATACAAGTCAATATATTTAGGGAAACTACAAAGATCACAAATAAATGATCATTTGTCTTTCTGTTAATAGAAAATAAAATTTTAACATAGTTAAGAAGAAAACCCAAGATGTCTTAGTCATTGTACTATTGCTATGAAGAGACACTATGACCACTGCAACTCTTATTTTGTAAAAGAGCATTTGATTCTGGTTTGCTTACAGGTTCAGAGATTTAGTCCATTGTCATTATGGCGGGAAGCATGACTGTGTGCTGGCAGATATAGTGGTGGAGAGTAGCTGAGAGTTCTACCCATGGATCTTCAGGTTTTAAGTATTTTTCAATATTTAAGCTAATCATAGGTCAACTAGATGGACATCATGGGGAAGCAAAGAAAACAAAAACATTTGAAACCTTCACTCTCAATGGGAGTAGTTGGGAAGCATTGAACCCAATTTGAAAATTTCCCCAAAAGATATTAAGGTATTGTCATAGATGCCTACAGTCACTGAGATGCAGCATTGCTATATGGGATAATAAGTTTAGTATTTTTGTTTTTCAACAATTTTTCTAGTCTCTTTATACATCAACTTTACTTTCCAGATATTAAGTGATATGACTTCCAAATACTTAGTTTAATCATTTCTGACAAAATTGTCACAGAAAGTATGAGCAACTATATCATTGAAAAAACATTAAATTTTGAGCAAGATACCAATATTACTATGCATTCAATAAAACAAATCCACATCTAAATTGTTAAATATATGAAGGATGTAGTATACACAATTAAGCAAACAATACTGTTCCAGTTTTCTGGCTGAATAAATAATTACTCAGAACTTGGTAACTTAACATAAAATTATAATAGTATTAGCTTTCAAAATTTTCTTTATTAACTAGAATCAGCTGAAAAAGGATAAGAAATACTTGCTCAGGAATAATATAGAATAAAATGTAGTATATTCTTAATCATCATGATAGTTAATCTTTGTTGTCAATTAGATTGGGTTTGGAATCAACCAAGAGACAAACTTGTGGATCTTTGAAGATATTTCCAGGAAGAATAACCTAATAGAAATGTTCCCTATAATGGACTGCACCTTCAAGAGATGGTGAGATAAAATGAAGTAATAGGAAAAAGAAATGCTACTTGCTTCTTATCCTTTGAGTCTTACTACTGAGTGTACCCACCCTAATGCTGCTACACTAGTTGGCACACTTTAATGGCATCAAAACTCACTTTCTTCAGGCTCCCAGTATCAACTGAAGACAATAGCTCCTTAGAAATCCTCTAGAGTTTAAGCACCAGGTTGGAACTCCCAAGGTATCCAGATTATGGACTGAATAACTCCCAGGTATTCAGCATCTCCAGTGTGGAGAGCCATTGTTAAACTACTCACCCATTAATATTTAAGCTAATTTAATAAATCCTCTTTTGTAATATTTTTATTCTATTTTCTCTTCCTCTGGAAAACTATAATTAATACAGTCATCAACATTTCCCAACAAGGAAAGAATTCTCATAATCAAGAGATAAATTGTCCAGTAAGTAATAACTAGCACATTATAGTGCTGGGATTCTAACTTAGATACATCTAATTCAAAAGATTTTATGTTATTGACATTTTCTTTTGTTTGAGTTTTTTGCAAATTTTACAAATTTACAAGCAATGAAAACAATGGCTACCATATAAAATATATGTACAACTTGGCATATTGATGTACACTTTTAACCCATCATTGGTGAAGTACAGGCTAGGGTATCTCTCTTGGTTCAATACCAGCCTGGTCTACATAATAAAGTGTCAGGGCAGCCAGGGCCTACATAATGAGAAACTTTCTTAAAATGAATGAATAAATAAATACTAAAAGAATAAAATTAAATAAAATTAATGTATGTACAAATACACCCATAAGAATGCTTAGCTGTGCAAACAAACATATACATTACATATGATAATGCCAAGTATAACTGTATCTAGCATTTGTTTAAAATATTTGAGCACCTCCAACTAAAATGCAAACTAATGGAGACATACTTATTGTATTTCTCTTATTGTATTACATATGGAATTTATTTGTATTTCTTAATTAGCCTAATTTTAACACACACACACACACACACACACACACACACACACACAAACTCAGAACACCACCAATCAACTTGGCAGAGTTAAATAACATAGCACCTAAGGATACATCTACAAAATTCTTCCATACTTTAAAATACTTAAGGATCATGGTAGACTGCAGAAGAAGAACTGGAAAGATTGGAAGAGCCAGAGAATTAAGAACTTTACTGTTAGATTGTGTCTACTAGTAATATCAAAAATTATGCTCATGAAGTCTCACCAACATGACCACCCAAACATGAGCTGAATAAGGAGAACACCAATAAACCAACCTGTTTGGGGAAAAGCCAATGGGGTCTCATCCCTATATAGACAATTGAATAAATATGGAGGTGGAAAAGATAATCTTCGCCATGAAAGAGCACACCAATTGTTTTCCAGTGTCATAGAGACAGCCCTGAAAACATACACACAAGTAACATTCTATGGACTTTGCAGGTTATAGTGGGGAATATATATGTATATACTAATACATATATGCATGCAATATCAATTGGTGAAAGAAGAGGCAATGAATATTGAGGAGAGCAGGAAGGAGTATATGGCAAGGGCTAGAGTGAGGAAAGAAAGGAAATGTTGTAATACAACATAATCTCAAAAATAAACAATAAAAAGAAAGAGAAACAGCAATGCACAAAATTTGAGCAATTCCTAACAAATTAGAGGGGAAAAAGTTGTGGTTTGCCTTTTCAGGTTTATAACTATATAAAACAATGACATATTATATACATATTATTTATTATTGAAACTTTCAAAATACTGTCTTCTACATTTTCAATGTTTATTACTTTTTTATTATCTGTTTTCTATTAAATATAAACCTGTATCGCCTGTTTAATTCTATCCAGCCTAATTATTTTTTCTTTGTCTCCTCTTCTTGTGTTTGTGTGTATGATGTGTGTGTGTATGTGTGTGTGTGTGTGTGTGTGTGTGTGTGTGATTTTGTGTATTCTCATTCATACATGTCTGTACATGTGTGTTTGTATGTGTACAGGTCTGAGGTTGATAGTGGAAATTTTACTTAATAACTATTTCAGATAATTTATTAAGGCAATATCTCTCAGCATAGAGTTCACCCACAAGGCTCATCTTCCTAGCCAGCTTTCTAACAGAATCCCTTATCTCTACCTTCTGGGGCTCTATTTAAGGGCAGGTCACTATATTATCTGTATTTATATTTCTGAGGAACTAAATTCTTCTCCAAAAGTGTACATGCATTTTAACTGCCAACCCATCTCCTGAGCCATATCTGGCCTAATTTCCATGGCAATCAAGTTATTTGATAGACACAATTTCCAGTGACAAACACCACCAGATTCCTTTTGCTTTAATGCTTAGCATCCCAGGATTTTGATGTTAGTTTTCTTTGAGATAAATACAATCATTTGTATTTTGACTCAAGTTTGTTGTTATCACAGTAAATTATGATAATTTATTATGATAATAATAATAAACACATATTTCATTTGTGTTAGTTACATTTTGTTGCTATAATAAATTCCTGCTACTAAAACAACTTAAGAAAATAAGTTATTTATAGTTCCAGAGGCTTAGAGTCCCTAGTATTAGGAAAGGCATGACATGCAGACAGGAGAAAAAGGCTAGCTGGTAGACCTGTCATCTACATCCAGGAAGTAGAGAAAGCAAATAACAACTATGGGACTATAGACCTTGAAAACTCACCCTAACTTGCTTTCTTTCTTCAGGAAGGCTGCAACTAATAGAGGTTTTATAATTTCTCCCAAACAACCCTACACACTGGAGAACAAATGTTCAAATGTGTAAGCCTATGGGATTATTTCTCTTTCTAACTGCCACAAGGTTTAAATTCAAATTTCCAGTAATTCACCAACCAACCAAACAAACAACCTCTAATTGATAGACCTACATTAATGTGTTCATATGAAAATATCACATTTGTTATATTTACTGATGTGTTTAATTTTTAATTGTGAAAAAGCTTCCTAAAAGTTACATGATTTAAAAAAGCAAATTGAAAAGTGGAGAACACAGTAATATTTAAAGGATTTATGTCACTTGGGTACAACCCGGCAATGATATTGATTGATAAACAAAGATGGATATTTCATTTTGATTTAATAAAAATTGATTTTGTTCATTATAGTATCAGGCATTAGTCTATTTCAGGGACTGAGGAGAACATTTTTGCTAAACCTTGTTTGCAGCCATTTATAGCCTTCACTGTTAACCTGGCTTGAAATTCATCATCATTTTTCCTTTCATTCCTAAATGAGCAATTTCAGAGGAAATTTTCTAAATTCCTTTCTCAATTTTTTCAGTTACTGAAGCAAAAAAATTAAATATTTTTCACCTGCATGTGTTTCAGGTACAATTTGCAGTTCTGGTCAAGGTCATTAAATAAAAAAACTCTGAAGGCAATTTAGTTCCTAAGATATATGGATGGATGGATAATAGATAGATTAGATAGATAGATAGATAGATAGATAGATAGATAGATAGATAGACAGATGATAGATAGATGAATAGATGATAGAGAGATAGGCAAACCTTTCAATATATTCTTTTAATTTTATAGTCAAAAGTAAAATAAATACATCTAAAACTTGTTCAATTTTTATTCATACTAACTTACTTGGTTCTCATTAATGTATTCATCTCTTCCTGTCTAAAAATATTACCTTCATGTATTTGTGTGTGTGTGTTTGTGTGTGAGAAAGAGAGAGAGAGAGAGAGAGAGAGAGAGAGAGAGAGAGAGCATTTACATGCCATACTCCATATATTGGGACCAGGGGACAAGTTATAGGAGTGGTTCTCTCCTTCCACCGTGTGGGTCCCAGTGAGGAAGCTCAGATCATCATGTTTCATGACAGAACGTATTATGTTATCTCACTAGCCACATGTCTATTTCAAGAAGGTGTGTATTCAGTGTTCAGAAAGAAATTGAGTTCATAGTACTTGCCACTCTAATTCAAATGAATAATTGTCTGTGTCCTGTACAAGTAACTATGTTATCTAAAGGTGTCTTCTATGACAATCTGTGCTAAAATATAAATGTATAACTTTTAAAAGTTTTTCATTTAATTTTATCTACTATAAAAACAAGAAAGTTCAGATTTTCTTTTTACTCATTTACCCTTTTTTATTTTTAGGTCTATTAGTCTATACATTAATATTAAGAAAAATAAAGGAAATACTTCAAGGTACAAATATTTATTTTCAGGTAGCTATTAGCAACTAGGGCACAAAAATTATCAAATTATTGCAAAATGAAAACATAAGCATCTTCTAAAGAGTGAACATCACTAAGTGCTAATTTTTCCACAATTTCTGATAGAAACAATAGGATTAGTGGTCCTTTTGTGAACCTTTTTGGAAGTTAGGTACCATATGAATTTCCCTGTCCCTCCCTCTATCTCTTCCTCTCTCTCTTTCTCTCTCTCTCTCTCTCTCTCTCTCTCTCTCTCTCTGTGTGTGTGTGTGTGTGTGTTTCCTTCTATCCTTCTTCTGTTCCTCTTTCTATTTCTTTCTCTTTCTTTCTTTCTTTTTAAAAATATAACCTTTATAAGAACAGGGTTTTTTTCATAGGAATGATTCTGGACTCAGATACTGAAAAAATTGATAAAAGTCTTGAATAGAAAAAATTAGACAAAATTACCAAGAAATAAATTACTGTATGGAAAGTTTCAATTGTCCTTAGAATAGAGGCATTATGAGTGTAATCTGAATCCATGACAAAAAAGATGAAAGTATAGTTAGTGTTTATGTCTACTGTTATTTCATACACAAAGATATTTAAGGGCTCATATAAGTGATAAATTCTGATACAATAATATAGGAAACACCTAGAGACTCTTTTCCATCCTTGATGACATGGAAATTCTTTATTTATATATTTACAAATTTTGGAAATTTTCCATAATTAATGAAATTAGTATAAAGTAACCTTAGATAACAAAAGCATTACTTTGAGTCTGAGTTAGCTTACTCATAATGAGCTTTTCTAGTTCCATCCATTTGGTTGCAAATTGCATGATTTCCTTGTTTCTGATAGCTGAGTAGTTTTCCATTTTGTAAATGTTTTATCCATTCTTCGCTTGAAGAACATCAGCGTTGTTTCCAGTTTCTAGCTATAACAATAAAGCTGCTATGAACATAGTTGCGAAGATGTCCTTATGGATTGATGAGTAATCCTTTGGATATATGCCCAGAAGTGGTATGGCTGGATCTTGAGGTAGAGTTAGTCCACATTCTCTAAGATATCACCAGACATATTTCCATATTGGTTGTACAAGTTTTCACTCCCACCAGCAATGTGGAAGTGTTCCTCTTTCTCCACAAATTCGCCAGCATGTGCTGCCTTTTGTGCTTTGATCTTAGCCATTCTAACAGGAGTGAGATGGAATCTCATTTCTCTGATAATTAAGGATGTTGAGCATTTCTTCAAGTGACTCTCGGCCATTCTAAATTCCTCTTTTGTGAAATCTTGTTTAGCACTGTAACCCATTTTTTGATTGGGTTACTTGGTTTGTTAGTGTTTAATTTTTTGAGTTCTTTATAAATTTTGGATATTAGCCCTTTGTCAGATGTGGAGTTGGTGAAGATCTTTTCCCAATCTGTAGGCTGTCATTTTTTTTTCTAATGACAGTGTCCTTTGATTTATGGAAGCTTTTCAGTTTCATGTGGTCCTATTTATTGTTAGTCTTAGAGGTCTGAGCTATTGGTGTTCTGTTTAGAAAGTTATCCTCTGTGTCAATGAGTTCAAGAGTTTTTCCCACTTTCTCTTCTATTAGATTTAGTGTGTCTGGTTTTATGTTAAGATCTTTGATCCACATGGACTTAAGTTTTTTGGAAGGTGGTAAATACAGGTCTATTTGCATTCTTTTACATGTTGACATCCAGTTTGACCAGCACCATTTGTTGAAGATACTGTCCTTTTTCCACTGTAAGGTTTGGCTTCTTTGTCAAAAATTACATGACCATAGGTGTGTGGGTTTATTTCTGGGTCTTCAATTAGATTCCATTGATTAACTTGTCTGTTTCTACACCAGAACTGTTTTTATTACTATTTCTCTATATTCTATACCAGTACTATTTTTATTACTATTTATCTGTAGTATAACTTGAAATAAGGAATGGTGATACCTCCAGATGTTGTTTTATTTTACAGAATTGATTTAACCATTCTAGGTTTTTTCTTTTGCCATATGAAGTTGAGAGTTATTCTTTCAAGGTCTGTAAGGAATTGTGTTGGTAATTTGATGAGAATTGCATTGAATCTGTATATTGCTTTTGTTAGGATGGCCATTTTTATTATGTTGATCCTACCTATCCATGAACACATGGCATATATTCACTTATAACTGGATTTTAACCATATAGTACAGGATAACCATGCTACAATCAATAGACCCAAAAGAACAGGAACATGGATTTTTGTTCCCTGTAAGTGGGACACTTTCTCTTGCCTCCTGTGCAAGAGAAAGTTCTTAGACATCATATGACTAATGAACTGAGGAGGGCTGATACATGGAGGTGCCCCACATTGGAGGCATGGGAGGGTTGAGAGAGGGGGGGAGAAGGTGAAAGAGTGAGATGGGAGGAAGTGGCGGGAGGGGTCGATATTGGAGACATAACTTGAAGTAATAAATAAATGTTAAAAAAGAAAGGATTACTTTGGATTTCAGTATAATACTATAAACTTGGGAGTCTTGAAGATGTGTTCTTTGGTTTGGTTTGTCTCCTTATGTTATATTTTGTGATGGAACAGAGATCACTGTATTACAAGGGGAAAGCAATACATTTTTAGATCAACTAATTTATCTCCTTAATGTGTGAAAAAGTGAGTGAGGGAGGTGTGATACCTCAAACAAAAATGGATAGGCTGCTGACAGCTAAAAATATATCTTATAATTTTCTGTAAGCAATACTATCTTCCATATTATCATTTCACATCCATTGTACTATAATTATTTCAGTGATTTCACATTTAATCTTTTCAGTATTCAAAGAGAATGAAGCACAATTGCATTTGTTAGTAGTAAGCTCTAACCAACTGAGATAACCAGGCTGCATGTTATAGTGAACACTTTAAATTCCAGTACTTAACAGCAGAGGCAGATAGATCTCACTGGGAGGCAAGACAGATCTACAAACTGAGTTCTAGTTCAGCCAAAGCTGCATAGAAAATTTTCACAAATATAAATAAGTATGTAAAAATATATATAAATATAAAAATATTTATTTACACATGCATATATTGCTATGCAACAAAAACAATTAAAATCATTAGAAATTCAGAATTTTATCTGGACTGTAAGAAAGTAAAGCCAAAAAATACAAATATAAGAGAAGTACGGGATCCAAGATGGAGGCAGCCTGCAAGGACGCATTTTGAACGTGGGGAAAACAGCCATAAAGCCACAGAGTTATAAGATGCTGAGCAACAATCTGAGTGACTCAAAAGTGCTGGTTTTCACCCAGCTACCCAGGGATTATTAAAGGTCCCTGGGCAGGACTTTCCTCCCTTCTCTCAGACTCTCAGCAAAACAAACCAGCGGAACCCTCTGATTCTGGGAATCAAAAATCACACTAGGACAGCCTCAGGGTAAGAGCTACTCCACTACCCAGCAGGCAGACCCAAACTCCAGACAGGGTTGCTCACAAGCCTCCTGGGCTCCCAATTTCCACGCAGGCATCCTGGCTATTTAGCTAAGGGTCTCAGACCCGGGGGAGTGAAATACACTCTTAGCAGAGCCACAGCAAAACAGCAGGGAAGTGCAGCAGCACGCGGGTCCAGTAAGCAGCAGGAGAGCCCAGTGGGTCCAGAACGGGATGTCCTGGGTGGGTCCACAGCTGCATTTTGGAAAGTGCAAGCCCATTTGTGTTTCCCCAGAGTGGTGTTGGACATACATACAGGCCCCCTCCATTGGATTTACGGACACAGGGAAAAAACACTGCAGCTTATCTGAGCAGCGGGATACACTTCCAGCAGAACTGCAGCATAACAGAACTTGGAAAACAGGGGCCCCAAATTGCCAGTCTACAAAGCCAGCACACATACAGACATAGATGGAGCTGTGAAAGTAGCAGAAAGGCGGGCGGCCGGGTTGGAAGGCAGATCTGTTCTCCACAGGGTCCAAGCCCTGGGCAAATTGTGGGATTAATACCAGACTTCTTTGCTAGTTCTGGCCCTTCTAGTGGGAAACCAGAGCTTAAGTATATTTAGTCCCACCTCTGGAACAGTGTAGTTTTGGCCTAGAGGACACTACTGAGGGACTCACCTTAAGGGCATGGAGTAGGGTCCTTTCAAGACTCCAGCGAACAGCCTCAACCCACAAACTTGGGACCTCCAGAACTCACAGAATCTGTGCCTGGGCACATAGGACCATACCAGCAGAGCCGCTGCAGGCTGAATACACAGTGTGCAACATAGAGAGCTCTGACTTGGGAGCAGTTAAACAACCCTGGGCCATTCCTCCTTGCCTTGGAGTGGGCTGCACCATCTCACAGTGCTTTTCACTATTAGATGCACATTGACCCTGAAAACTCCCTGAGAACAGCTGGAGAGAACCACAAACATGGCCCAGACACGTAAGCTGCCAAGGAGCTACAATCCCACCCAACAGTCTGTGTCCTACCAACCTGGACTATCATCTGTATGATGACCAGTTGGAGCCCAGGAACCTACAGGAACACATCCCACCACATCCCCTAACCTGAGTCCCCAATTGAAACAAAATGGGAAGGGGTGAGCTCTGGGAGACACACTGAGAACACCCACACAATGCCACATCCATCCAGCCAGTGGAAAGCAACAGATCACCAATTGATATGACTGCTACACCAAAGCACCCTCCTTGGAACCAAATACAGAAGGCACCAGGAACAAACAGCTAAGAAAAACCAAATGGCTAAAGGTCAGACAGAGAAAAACAGAAACAACAGAAGTCAGGGAGATATGACTCGAACAAAACACAACTATGCTAGTACAGCAAGCCCTGACCACTTTACCACAGCTGAAAAACATGAAATCAATGACAATTCTACATTATGGAAAGTGATAGAGTCCTTTCAAGAAGAATTTAAATCTATGAAGGAATTCAAAGAATCCACAATTTCACAAGTGAAAGCAATGGATAATACCATTAGAGAGCTCCAAGCCAAATGGCTCAACTTGAACAGGAAAAAGACAGGGCAATGAAAGATTCCCAGGCAAAGACAAGCAGATTGGAGCAGGAAATGTACAAAACGAATAAACTCATTCAAGCCATGAAAATGGAAATGGAAACAATAAAGAAAACACAGTCAGAGTTAAGAGTGGAAGTGTGGAGAATCAAGGGAAGAGAACAGGAACTACAGACATGAGTATCAAAAATAGAATACAAGAGATGGAAGACAGGATCTCAGGCATGGAAGATTCGATAGAAGAAATCAGTACAATATCCAAAGAAAATGAGGAAGCTAAAAAATCTCTCACCCACAACATCTAACAAATCAAGGACTCAATGAAAATATGGAACATAAGAATTATAGGCATAGAGGAAAGAGAAGATTCCTTACTCCAAAGTCCAGGAAATATCTTCAACAAAATCATAGATGAAAACTTCCCAAACCTAAAGAAAGAGATGCCAATAAAAATCCAAGAGGCTTACAGAACACAAAACAGATTAGATCAGAAAAGAAACTCCTCTTGCCACATAATAATTGAAACTCCAAATGTAGAGAACAAAGAAAGGATATTAAAAGCTGTAAGAGAGAACAGTCAAGTAACATATAATGGCAGACCCATCAGAATTACATCTGACTTCTCCTCAGAAACTTTAAAAGCTAGAAGGGCCTGGACAGATGTCCTCCAAGCCCTGAGAGAACATAGGTGCCGAGCCAGACTACTATACCCAGTACAACTCTCTATCAACATAGATGGAGAAAACAAGATATTCCATGACAAAATCAAATTTAAACAATATCTTCCCACAAACCCAGCTCTACAGGAGATCCTAGTAGGAAAATTCCAACCCAGAGAAGATAACTACACCCAAGAAAACAGAAGAAATAGAACACTCCACAGCAATTAAACCAAAAGAAACACAGGACGATAACCTATACCAAACTAATGGGAAATAACAACCCCTGGTCAGTAATATCCATCAACATCAATGGACTCAACTGCCCAATAAAAAGACCCAGACTTACAGATTGGATCCGTAAACAACCCATCATTTTGCTGCATGCAAGAAACACATCTTACTAACAAAGATAGACACTATCTCAGAGTAAAGGGGTGGAAAAAAGTTTTCCAAACAAATGGACCCAGGAAGCAAGCTGGAGTAGCCATCCTAATATCAAACAAAATAGACTTCCAACTGAAGTTAATAAAAAAAAGACAGAGAAGGGCATTACAGACTCATTAAAGGAAATATTCATCAAGAGGACATCTCAATATTGAACATCTATGCCCCAAATACAAAGGCACCTACATTTGTAAAAGAAACTCTTCTAAAACTTAAAACACACAGCGATCCCCACACATTAGTAGTAGGGGACTTCAACATCTCACTCACAACAATGGACAGATCATCAAACAGAAACCAAACAGAGAAATAATGAGTCTAACAGAGCTCGTGAAATAAATGGACCTAACATATCTACAGAACATTTCATCCAAACACAAAAGAATACACCTTCTTCTCAGCACCACACGGAAACTCTAAAAAATCGACCATATAGTTGGACACAAAGATAGCCTCAACAGATACAAGAAAATAGAAATAACCCCTTGTACCTTATCAGACCACCATGGAATAAAGCTGGACTTCAACAGCAAAAGAATCAACAGAAAGCCCACACACACATGGGAATTGAACAACTCTTTACTGGATGACTACTGGGTCAAGGAAGAAATAAAGAAGGAAATCAAAGACATTTTTAAATCGAACGAAAATGAAGGCACAACATATCCAAACCTATGGGACACAATGAAAGCTGTGCTACGAGGAAAGTTCATAGCACTAAGTGCCTTCAAAAAGAAAACTGTGACAGCTCATATTAGCGAATTAACAGCTAAACTGGGTGAACTGAAAAAAAAGAAAAAAGAAGAAAACACTCCCAAGAGGAGCATAAGGCAGGAAATCATCAAATTTAGGGCTGAAATGAACAACTTAGAAACAAAAAGTACTATACAAAGAATCAATGAAACCAAGAGATGGTTCTTGGAGAAAATCAATAAAATAGACAGACCCTTAGCCAAATTAACTAAAAGGCAGAGGGAAAAAACCAAAATCAACAAAATCAGAAATGAAAAGGGAGAAATAACAACAGACATTGGGGAAATCCAGAGAATATTTGGGTCCTACTTTAAAAATTGATGGACAAATTGTTTGATAGATTCAATCTACTGAAGCTAAGTCAAGATCAGGTTAACAGATTAAACAGTCCTATAACCCATAAGGAAATAAGAAACAGTCATTAAAAATCTCTCTACCAAAAAAAGCCCAGAGCAAGATTGTTTTAGCACAGAATTCTACCAGACCTTCAAAGAAGAGCTAACACCAATACTCTTCATACTCTTTCACCAAATATAATCAAAAGAACACTGCTAAACTCATACTATGAAGCCACAGTCACCCTGATTCCTAAACCACACAAAGACCCAACAAAGAAAGAGAATTTCAGACCAATCTCCCTCATGAACATAGATGCAAAAATACTTAATAAAATACTAGCAAACCGAATTCAAGAACACATCAAAAGTATCATACACCATGATCAAGTAGGCTTCATCCCAGGAATGCAGGAATTGTTCAACATACGAAAGTCTGTCAACGTAATTCAACATATAAACATGATGAAAGAAAAAGCCACATGATAATCTCGCTAGATGAAGAAAAATCATTTGACAAAATCCAACACCCCTTCATGCTAAAAGTTCTGGAAAGAACAGGCATACAAGGACCATACCTAGAAATAATAAAGGCAATATCCAGCAAGCCAGTAGCCAACATCAAATTAAGTGGAGAAAAACTTGAAGCATTTACTCCAAACTCAGGAACAAGACAAGGACGCCCACTTTCGCCATATCTCTTCAATATAATTCTTGAAGTTCTTGCTAGAGCAATAAGACAACTAAAGGGGATGAAGGGGATACAAATTGGAAACAAAGATTTCAAATTATCCCTATTTGCAGGCGATAAGATAGTATACATAAACGACCCCAAAAATTCCACCAGAGAACTCTTACAGCTGATAAACACCTTCAGCAAGGTGGCTGCATACAGAATTAATTCAAAAAAATCAGAAGCCCTTCTTTATACAACAAACAAATGGGCTGAGAAAGAAATAAAGGAAACAACTCCCTTCACCATAGCCACAAATAATATAGAATACATGGGGGTAACTCTAACCAAGCAAGTAAAGGACATGTATAACAAGAACTTCAAGCCCTTGAAGAAAGAAATGGAAGAGGCCTTTAGAAGGTGGAAAGATATCCCATGCTCATGGATAGGTAGGATCAACATAATAAAAATGGCCATCCTACCAAAAATAATATTTAGATTCAATGCAATTCATATCAAAATACAAACACATTTCTTTATAGACCTGGAAAGAGCTATTCTCAATTTCACATGGAACAACAAAAATCCCACAATAGCTAAATCAATCCTGTACAATAAAAAACATCTGGAGGTATCACCTTCCCAGATTTCAAGCTGTAATACAGAGCAATAGTAGTAAAAACAGCATGGTACTGGTATAAAAACAGACCTGTAGATCAATGGAATTGAATTGAAGACCCAGAAGTGTACCCACATACCTATGGTCACCTAATTTTGACGAAGAAGCCAAAACCGCACAATGGAAAAAGGACAGCATCTTCAACAAATGTGCTGGTTCAACTGGATGTCCACTTGTAAAAGAATGAAATTAGACCCTTAATAATCACCTTGTACAAAACTTAAGTCCAAGTGGATGAAAGATATTAACATAAGGCCAGTCTCACTAAATCTAGTAAAGAAAAAGTTGTAAATACCCTCAAACTCATCGGTACAGGTAACAACTTCCTGAACAGAACACCAACAGCTCAGGACCTAAGACCAACAATCAATAAATGGGACCTCATGAAACTGAAAATCTTCTGTAAGGCAAAAGACACTGTCATTCAAACAAAATGGCAGCCTACAGATTCGGAAAATATCTTCACCAACCCCATATTTAACAGAGGACTAATATCCAAAATTTACAAAGAACTCAAGAAATTAAAAGCCAAGAAACCAAATAATCCCATCAAAAAATGGGAACAGAGCTAAATAGTGAATTCACAAAGGAAGAATCACTAATGGCTGAGAAACACTTGAAGAAATGCTCAGCATCTTTAATCATCAGAGAAATGCAACTCAAGACAACTTTGAGATTTCATCTCACACCTGTCCGAATGGCTAAGATCAAAAGCTCAAATGACAGCACATGCTGGCGAGAGTGTGGAGAAAGGGGAACCCTCCTCCACTGTTGGTGGGAGTGTAGGCTTGTGCAACCACTATAGAGGTCAGTCTGGCGATATCTTAGAAAACTTGGAATAGCTTTGCCTCAGGACCCAGCCATACCACTTATGGGTATACATCCAAATGACTCCTCACTGAATCACAAGGAGGTTTCCTCATCTATGTTCATAGCAGACTTATTTGTAATAGATAGAAACTGGAAACAACCCAGATGTCCCTCAACCAAAGAATGGATTAAAAAACTGTGGTATATCTACACAATGGAATATTACTCAGCTATCAGAAACAATGAAATTATTCAATTTGCAGTCAAATGTATGGAAATAGAGAAGCTCATCCTGAGTGAGCTAACCCAGTCTCAGAAGGATGTACATGGCATCTATTCACTTATAGTCGGATTTTAGCTATATAGTACAGGATACCTATACTACAACCAATGCACCAGAGGGATCATGGACATAGACTTTTTGTTTGTTTGTATGTTTGTTTTTTCTAGTTTTCTCTCTCTGGCAATGAGACACTTTTCACTGGTGGTACTGCCGTGTAGGTCTCCAGTGTATGAGGAGGCTCTTGGCCCTCATATGACCTCTGTACTTGGGTGGGGGGACTGTTATGTAGGCACACTCCACTCCAGAAGAGTGGGATGGAAGGGTTAGTGGGTAGAGGGTGGGAGGGAGTGGCTGGGAAGGGGGAAAAGAAGACAATATAATGGAGATGTAACCTGAAGCAACAAATAAATAAATTTATTAAAAAAGGAAAGTGTATTGATTTTTCTATATTTTAATTTTTGTTTATTATTTCAATTTAAGATGTATTTTTCCTTTTAGTTCAATAAAAGTCTCTTTTCCATAACAATAAATCTAATACAAAACTATAAGAATGATTAGTAACAATTATGAAAATTATAAAGTATAACATACATTTACAATTTCCATTCCATATGTATTTGGCAACTAATAATAATATTCTATTATCTATCTATCTTACTGCGTTTAAAGTTCTATACCTAACTCAATTTCCATCCTAAGTGTCAATTGCCAACTTTAATGAAATAGTGCACGTCTGTTATCTTAAAATAAAACAGGTCGTATGTTCCCCTGTTTAGAGATTCGAAAATTTTACTCAAGGTAGCAAGCGAGCTTTGTATCTTCTTCATACTCTGGTAACACTTGTCTCAAATGTTGCCTTCATTTATGTCAAGCATGCTTATGCCCATGCACTTATTACAGATTTTCCTACATTATAATCATAGTTACATTGGATTAGCTGTTTCCTAGTCTACAGTGCAAAACAGCTATCATGTCAGAAATGATATTTTCAAATTCATATCCTAAGGTACTGTGGCTTAAAAAACAACATGAATTTGGAAGGATCACAAATGACCATTAGCATGCAATATTCTACCATGTTTTGTTTCATAATTTAAAGTAAAAGGACTTAATGGAGATAAAGCAACAAAGATTACACTTGATAAACATGATACATCCATGGACATTGACAATAATTGTAGTTCTTCACGGAGGTAAAGAAAGCTTGAAAACTGATAACACAATAGATGTTGCTTTCTGAGATCTATTGAATGAATTAATCTTTCTGACTTCACTAAAAATGTGTCAATTTATGGAAGTTCTCTGTGACTATTTCATAATTATTAAAGATTGGGAGCAGTGGTACGGCTCTGTGTGTAAATACACCTGCTGCACCTTATGCTCAAGGACCTAAATTTAATTCCTGACACTCACATCATAGTAGCTACTTTGTATATAGTCCATAGTAGCTACTTCCTCCAAAGTGTCTTCTGACCTCTGTATGTGACCCATGCCAATTAATGGAGGTGCCCTGATGTAAATAAATAAATAGATAGATAGATAGATAGACAGACAGACAGACAGACAGACAGACAGACAGATAGATAGATAGATAGGTAAATGGTTTCTTTAAAAAATCAAAGAAATACACATTGAAGGGAAAGGTGAGAGGGCTCAATGGATAAAGGCAACTAATGCTAAGTCAGAACATCTGAGTTCCATCTCTGGGAGATTTACATGGTGGAAGAGGAGAACCTACCCATACACTTTGTCTTATGAAATACTCATTATTACAGTGGCATACTTTTCACCATTAAATAAATAAATGCAATTAAAATTTAAATAAATGGATATTAAAAGATTCTCTACTCCCAACATGCTATCTGTTTTTTAGTTTTTTTAAAGCTTAATCTATGAACAATCTTTGAATTCATGCATTTGTTCTATATGTGTAGTCTTTTAGTTAAGGTTTCTATTACTGTGACAATATATTAGTCATTAATGAGAGAGGGCCCAGCCCATTGTGGATGTTATCAACCCTGGGATGGTAGTCCTTGGTTCTATAAAAAGCAAGCTGAGAAAGCCATATGAAGCAAAATCATGATTAAAAAAAAAAAAAAGCAACTTGGGGAAGAAAGGGTATCTCTGGCTTATACTTTCACATTGCTTTCCATCACCTAAAGAAGTCAAGACAGGAACTCAAACAGGGCAGGATCCTAGAGGCAGGACCTGATGCAGAGGCCAGAGGGGTGCTGCTTAATCGTTTGCTTCATATGGCTTTCTCAGCTTGCTTTTTTAAAGAACCAAGGCCTATCATCCCAGGGTTGATAACATCCACCTAGGGCTGCGCCCTCCCTCATTAATGACTAATTGAGGGAAAACCTTACTCCTTGTTCTCATGGAACTTCAGCTGAGTTTCCTTCCTGGTTGATGACTCTAACTTGTGTCAAACTGACACCAAACCAGCAAGTACATATCTTTTTTTGTGTGTTTGTTTTATTTTTTTGTGTACTGTTGTTCTGTTTGCTTGTGTTTTTCAGAATGAACTTGTAAATTTCAATAGAAAACATATCCCATTTGCTCTCATTTTCATAATTACCAGCGAGGAGTGAATTTTGATGTTGAAGAATAGCGATTTAGAATAATTGATATCCAGTATATGTGGGATGCTTTTATAGCTACAAAACCATAAAAACAGTTATAATTTCATTTATTTTCATGTCCATTATATTGTAGTCTTATTTACAGACATTAACTCCCTTTAATGAACACAATAAAACTAAGTAAGAATTTTTAAAATAAGTTCAGAAAAGAACATTATCTTCAGACTTATTTAGAAAAATACACACACTCTAATTAGATGTCTTCTGGCTACTTTATAAACACCAGTCTCAGAATAAGAATTTCTTATGTTTGGCCATTTTAGAGTTTCAGTAATTCACTGATTTTTATGGATACCTACATACCCATTTTTACCATTTGAAGAATAGAATTAATGAGGACTATGGACCTGATTTAGAAAACTGATTCAAAGAGAAATAGCATTACACAAGAAAACAGACATAAGTCAAAACACATACTATGTGAAAAAAAATCCAAAGAGAAAGAAACAAATGGAAACAATAAAGAGTTGCCATACTGCACATTTTTTCCCATGAGCTATCACATGTTTAAAAAACCATGACTACCTAGGAATCTTTTTCCACAGTCTACTTAGCTCACTTTTCTTTCTTTTTTTTTTAAATGTTTATTTATTACTTCAATTTACATCTCAATCAGAGTCCCCTCTCTCTACTCCTCCCAGACCCACATTTCCACTCTCCTACTCCCTTCTCCTTCTCCTATCTATCCTACTCCTCTGGTGTGGAGTGCCCTACATATCAGCCCTCCTTGGTTCAGCAGTCATATGCGGGCTTCCTCTTGCACTGGAGGCCTACATAGCAGCTCCACTAGGGCAAAGTATTCCAGTAACAAGTACCAAACTCTATATTCCTGTTCCTATCAGTCTGTTGGTTATAGGATAGTTATCCTGAACTATCTGGCTAAAATCCAGTTATAAGTGAATAGATGCCATGTGCATCTTTCTGTGTCTGGTTAGGTTCACTCAGGATGAGCTTTTATAGTTCCATCCATTTGGCTGAAAATTGCATTATGTTGTTGTTTCTGATAGCTGAGTAGTATTCCATTGTGTATATGTACCACAGTTTTTTAATCCATTCTTTGGTTAAGGGACTTCTGGGTTGTTTCCAATTTCTGACTATTACAAATAAGGCTGATGTGAACATAGATGAGGGAACTTCCTTGTGATTCAGTGAGTAATCATTTGGGTGGATAGCCAGAAGTGGAATGGCTGAGTCTTGATATAGAGCTATCCCAAGTTTTCTAAGATATCACCAGACTGATTTCCATAGTGGGTGTATAAGTTTGCACTCCCACCAGCAATGGAGGAGTGTTGACTTTTCTCCACAGCCTCGCCAACATGTGCTGTCATTTGAGTTTTTGATCTTAGCCATTCTGACAGGTGTGAGATGGAATCTCAGAGTCCTCTTGAGTTGCATTTCTCTGCTGAATAAGAATGTTGAGCATTTCTTCAAGTGTCTCTTGGCCATTAAAGATTCCTCATTTTCTAATTCTTGATATAGTTCTGTACCCCACCTTGTACAAAACATAAGTCCAAGTGGATCAAAGACCTTAACATAAAGCCCGACCCACTAAATCTAATAGAAGAGAAAGTGGCGGAAGCCTCAAACTCATTGGCACAGGTGACAACTTCCTGAATAGAACACCAATAGCTCAGGCTCTAAGACCAACAATCAATTAATGGGACCTCATGAAACTGAAAATCTTCTGTAAGGCAAAGAAGATTGTCATTAGAACAAAACACCAACCTATGAGTTGGGAAAAGTTCTTTATCAACCCCACATCTGACAGAGGGCTAATATCCAAAATTTATAAAGAACTCCAGAAACTGAACAAAAAGAAACCAAACAGTCCAATTAGCTCACTTTTCATTCAGCTCTACTGTGTCATAAATGTGAGTTAATGTTATAATTGTTTTCATTAAAAACAATATCAAAATATGTTTTAAATTTCTATGGCCTGGAAGTTATTCTGTGGTTATGTGGGAGTGAAAATAACTGTTTTGTTAGCTGTGAAGTCCACATCTGAGCAATCCCTCTGATCCCATGTAATTAACTGTAAGAAATGTTGATTATTAGGCACATTGTATATATACTCACTACTCAAGGAAATAACTGAAATTCAGGATTAGTGCTCTGTTACAAAAGCCATTGATAAATTATTTATTATAAACCAAGTAAGTGCAGTGCTGGCATAGGAAACAAGTTCTCTTGACTGTAATTTTATTTCTCTCTCTTGTTCACTCACTTGATCTCTCTCTCTCTCTCCGTGTGTGTGTGTGTGTGTGTGTGTGTGTGTGTGTGTGTGTGTGTGCATGTGTTTGATGGTTGAATTTTCTCATTCTGTTTATATTATCACAGCTCTACTATAACTTTCAAGCTATTCTTAATACTTTTACTTAAAAGTTTGTACATTTCTGAAAGGAATCAACATATCACACATCTCTCTTCTGGAAAACAGTAGTATCATTTATTGAAATCTTTCAAAAAACGTACAGCTATTGGATACATTATCAATTTCTGCACTTATAAAGATGCTTTCTAGATCTCTCTGAAGCTAAAAATTTACTTGTAGGATCAGACAAATATTCTAAAAATGTTTTATCCTGTAAAATATTTCATATCCTTGTATTTTGAAGCATGATAAAACAAGTAGAATATATAATAAAGCAACTACATTAAACATCCATATTTTGTTGCTGGTATTACATTTTTACTTTGCTTTTTCCACTTCATGATTTATTTTTAAGGAGTCAAGGAGATTCCACATTCCATCAACATATTGTATTTTCCTTGTGCCTCCTTGTTCTAAAACGTGGTATGACATAAACTGAAGACGTCTTTTTAAATATCTAATATATATTTATTAATAACTATATCTACTTATAAAAATATAAACAATTACCTAACTACTCACCCTAAGAATAACTATAACCCCAGTTACCTAACAACTAAACCTATTAACATCTACAACAACTATTATCTAACAACTAATCCTAACCTTTTAGAAGGATACAGTCTCTGGGGCAGGTCCTCAGTTGTCAGGAAAACCTCAGGAGTAGATCCTTTAAGGCACTTGGTCAACAATACTTATTCAGGAATATCTCAGACATAGGTTCTTTATGGTAAATTGGCTATGGCAGCTTCATTTTAAATGAGGCTTGAAGTTTTCTTCTCTCAGGAAGGGCTCAGCTGTCCATAAGCCAACTTATTCAGTTTATATTAGCTACTCAGCTGCTCTGTCTCAGTCTTTGAGGCTGGCCATAGTTCCATTCAGGCCACTGTCTGAACTGGTTAAACCCCTATAGGCAAAAGCTGTGCCACGGAGTTTATCCTTGGCCTTTTGCTACTTTGCTGAGGCCTTCTCTGCTCACCAGCTTCTTTTTGCTTCAGGGAGAGCTGGCCATAATTTTTCAGCTCTGTTTGAGACCAGCTTTTCAGTCCACCATCATTTTCTCCATCAGGTGATACAAATAGCCTTGCATCTTGTCATCTCTAGTGTGGGAACTCTCAGGCTCCACCCACTTTGTCCTTAAATAGGGTCTCTCCTTGTTTCACCTGGCTTCAGTTTAATCTGGGCTTGGCCCACTTTGTAAAGCTATTAGCAGCTGAAAATTATGCCAGGGCATAAACCTTGTTTTTAGTCCATATGCTGCTACGCCAAGTATTAAGAGACTGAATCAAAAGCCCCTAGATATTCATTAAATCTGATTTATATCACTCTAACTCCCCTACAGTAAATTCTTTATCTTAATGTTTTATGCAAAAAAATCAACATAACAACAAAGTGGCTTCATTTGCAATAAAGTAACACATTAAATAAAAACCAAATAAAATAGCCTGCATTCACCACTAGGATTTTTCTAAGATTCCTGTGGTACTTCCTGCAGTGAATAAACACTGCATGCACGTATACATAATTTTCCTTATACAGAAAACATGCTGGTATGCGAATTATCAGTGAGGCTACATTCACAACTTAAGGGTGTGACTTTCATTAATATAATTTTATGGGACTCAGGACATAATATCCCATCTGAGAACAGAGAATTAGTTTTAAGAAGAATGAATTTTTTAAAAAGTAAAGATTATACAAAACACACCTAATTTTTGCAAACACCATTATCTTTCTAAGTGAAAAAATAAACATTTTAAATAAATTGAAAATAATTTTAAAAAGTCTTAATCTATCTTCTAGGGTATTTACTATGAACTACCAATTCAGTTAAGAGAATGAGTCTGTACTGTGCTTAGCTATCTCTCATTTAAGCAGAGGTCTACAAAGCAGACATTGTACTGCCTGTTCCCTCTTATTATTGCTTTGTCATTCACCATTCTTACTGTCTTCACAATCTAAAACGTCTAGATCTCAAAATTATATTTTCATTTAGAGATTAATATTCAGAGATATTTTATTTGTCCATAAAATTATTCCTTGGAAAACCACTTGTATCTGAAAGGGTATTTCTATAGGCATAAAAGTGGCAAATCCAGAACATAGTTTACTCTATTTTTTGCATCAAGTAAATCAGAAATGTTTATTACACTCAGGATACATATCCTATTACATTCCTGAAACCATCTATATCATTTATTTGTGAAGCTACTATCTTATCGTTTCAGAAACATAAACTAAAAATATTTAACATAGTTTTTATAATTTGATTGCCAATGTCAAATTTATATCTTTAAAACACTATAGTAAAAACTACTAATTTGTAATAATATTTAGGTGATAATATCTAATTTAAATGCTATTAGTGATCTGTGGAGTTAATGATCTTCATGCTTTATAAAAATACCCCATTTGAACTTGAGAGATAGATAAGTGTTGAAGAGCACTTGTTGCTCTTCCAGAAGATTCAGATTCAATTCTTAGCTTTCACATGGAAGTTCAAAATGACATTTACCTACATTTGAAAGAGATCAGACACCTTCTTCTCGCCTTTGCTGATACCAGATAATCAACTAATACTTGGACACATATTCAGGCCTAACACATAAGACTTTTTTTTTTCTTTTTATATAATGGATAACTTTGTAGGAAAGTTTTCAGAGTCTTGGGATGTTGGCATCAACTTTGAGTCTTAGTTTTAAACAGATGATACCTGGCTTACCATGACACAAAATGCAAGATTCTTTCTTTCTTTCTTTCTTTTTACTTTTCCTTCGTCTTTTGACATTTTTTTTTACTTTATAATGTTTCAAACGTATTTAAAATTCAGTAGAAACCTAATTTAATTTTAATATTTTGGGGATTATGATTTGGTATATAATACTCTCTTTAAATTTTTGGCCTCAGCATGCTTAGCTTCTGTGCAACCTCCGGCAGTCTTAAGAGAAACAACTGACATCCTACATAGCACTAAGACCTTAAGATTTGCAATACATGGATTACCTAAATCTAGTACATTGAAATTCACATAGTATAAATGAATGATGGATTTATCTGTGAACAGCCCCATGGAATATTAATTAGTATCACTATACTCTTAAATTATCCATAGAATTAGACAATCATGTTGTTGCTATAAGTTCCAATATTCTAAGACTATAATTTTTCTCACAGTGATATCTTAGAGTGATTCACATTGTGACAACATTTAAAATGTTTTTCCATTACTCATTCTTAAATATATACAACTGAAAAAGAAAATAAGTTTCTCGAGGGAAGAAAATTACAACTTAGTATTTTGATTTTTGAATTGTGTTGGGTAGATTCATAGTTTTCAACTATGAACTATTTAAAAGTATATTATCTAAATTCTAGTAGCGACATTGTCAGAAGCAAATGTAAAATAGTTTGTACTGGAAAGGACTCAATAAATTGATGCCAATGTTTCTTAACCTTGATTGTAATGACAGTGATAAATAATCACACAAAAATCATAACAGAAGGGGTAACATATTGTATGCATCCAATCTGTATGCCATTAGTTACAATTGTTTGGCAAAACAATACACTTTGAAGATCAGGTCCTTAAATTACAAGATATTGTTCATGTTCTTCTTGTATATTCATAATTATCTAGTGTTAAACCTTATCTTTTGCTCACAGAATCCAAATGTTTTTGAGAGTCAAACATAAGAGTAAATACGGGCTAAGAATGTTATACAAAGTTGAAATGAAGCTTTGATGTTGTTATTGTTGGCTTTGTTTCTTTTTAATTATTTCACTGATATTTTTTCACCCATTGAATCTTGAAAACACAGACAAGTTAGAAAGATGGCTCAACAGGTAAGACTGTTTGCTGCTCTTTCAGAGGAGAGGAGATCAATTATCACTACAGATGGTGGCTTACAACCATCTGTAACTCTAGTTACAGGGGATTTCATGTTCTCTATTCTACTGGTGTCTTTGGGCACCTCAGATGTGCAATCATGTACACATCACACTCAAATTCACAGACATGTCTACATGTACTCATAAACATAAATTATCAAAAATAAAACAAATATTTTTAATAATTTATTTTTATTTTATGTGCATTGGTGTTTTTTCCTGTAAGTATGTCTGGGTGAGGGTGGTGGATCACCTGGATCAAGAGTTACAGACAGCTATAAGCTGCCATGTGGGTTCTGGGATTTAAACCAGGGTCCTCTGGAAGAGCAACCAGTGCTCTTAACCTCTGAGCCATCTCTTCACCCACAAATATTTTTTTTAAATGAAAAAAAGACTAAATTAGAAGTTATGAGGTCCATATTGTATAAAATACTGTTACCAGTATTTTGGTAAAATTCCAAGTTTTTTATTCCGTTATATTTTATATAAATTTTACTTCATCAGACTCTGTATAAAATTCTGTGATAAACTGTTTTGCTTATAGTATAGGTTCTATTATTCCTTGAAGCAATAATGCATATTAGAGTATATTTAAATGTTTCCCTATATTAAAATTTGCTCAAATATATTCATTACTTGGATAATATGATGACTAGTTTTAAAAGTAGAAAAAAATCTAGAATCCTACTAAACAAATCTCAATGAATAACTTTCTATATTACATTGGCCAGTGTGTATGCCTATGAATGAGGAGTTTCTTAAATTTATTAGTTGAACTAATAAGATGTGCCATAGTTATGGGTGTCAGTGCTCATGGGATGGACCCTGAATGAAAAGGAGAGAGAGTTGAGCTGAATATTAACAGTCACATGCAGAGTAATAGCCTTCTTTTTCTGAATGATATGATATAACTAACTTGGCACCTTTACCAGCTGGGCCATATCACTGGTCCTATAATTTTAATTTCAGAAATCCCTACATTGTTTAGATAATCAATATGGCAGAAACTCAAAAGTTAATTAAAAATCTCTAACATTGTTGGCAGGAATTTGTCATATTGGTTGAAAGAGTATATTATTCACTTTAGGGATACATAATTAAATTTGTCTAATATCATTCTAAAAACTAGAATTCTGAAATAGAAGTGCAACTAACATAAAATCAACATAGACAAAATGTGATCACAATTAATATACTAATATGTATTATGTATATATAATAAAAATTAAAAATATGCACTAGGCATGTTGAATACTTATACAATTTATCCTTTATTTCTGGATTAATCCTTTATTTCTTTCAGACTGTCTAACGCACCAACCCACATTTCTGTCTTGTGGCCACTTTGGGATGTGGTATAGTGAAGTGATAATTCGTATTTTCAGATTCTAGATTTCTAGACATGTTTATTTGTCTCAGTAAAGACAGCATAATTTTTTTCATGGTAACCTTTAAACAATTGCAATTAATATTGTTTTTGATAGATCTAGAGGTGACATGCAAAGTCAATAGAGTATGCATTTTCATTTACTAGCTGAAAATAGATTTACAAAATAAAATAATAACCATTATAAAATTATCAGGCTAGCCATGAGTGCTTTTTCCTCTTTCCTTCTTTCTTTTTTTCCTTTCTTGCTTTTTTTTTAATTTGTCACAAACATTGCTCATCTGGGAAGAGGGAAACTCAGTTGTGAAAATGCCTTCATACAATGTTCTTGTAACAAAGTCTATGTTTTTTGTTTTTGTTTTTCTTGAATAGTGATTGATGTAGGCAGATACAGTCTTTGCCAGTGGTGTCAACCCTGGGAAGTGGTACTGAGTTATCCAAAATCTAACTTGACCGGGCCACATGCACAAGCTGGTAGACAGAGTTCTTTCACAGTCTCTGCTTCAGTCCTGCTTCCAGGTTCCTTCATGAGAAACCATGTTATTTGGGAGAGATAGTGGAAATACTTGGCACTTTTGACCAGTAAATCAGTTGACTGCTCAGAACATAATGAGCTGTTCTAGGAATTTGGAAGATAATAATGCTGAGGATAATGCAGACAGTGAAGATCTGGCTTGTGAACTTTCAAGGGAAGTTTGAGAGTCCTTCAAAGATTATCACAGTCCTTTGTAGGTGATACACTCGAATCAAGAATTTACTGTAACTAGCAAGAGACCAGTACCACCAATATGAAACAATTACTATATTGAGACAATTGATGCTAGTCAGTTCTCAGCATGGACTAAAAAAATCAATTTTGATGAAGAAGAAAAGAGCAGCATTGAGGTAAAATAAAATGGAAAGTTTTGGGTTTTTTTTTTTTTTAAGTTCAGCACACAGAAGCTCTGGTCTAGTTGGAGATAAATTCTCCATCTCAAGGTACAAGCTAAACTGATTATATGAAAGTCTCGTACATTACCAATACAACTTATGGGCTTGAAGGTGTCATGGGCAGTGGCTGAGGCTTGACTCTGTGTCCCAGGGCTGGATTCTTTGCAGAGAGGTCAGCAGACAGGCTATTGGTAAAGGTGCCCTCTCAGCTCTAATGAAGGCCCATGATTTAAATGATGATGAAGAGAAAGGAAGTTTAGTTCTATAAGTACCATGCGCTAACCTATTGCGCCACTGGAGCATCAGGAACAGAATCCATGAAGAGAGACCAGAAAGAGTTTTCCTTGAAAATACAGCTTAAAATGCTTTATTTTTTCCATTATTTGGTTTTAGCTTCCTTGTCAAATATTATGTAACTATAGGTATGTGGGTTTATTTCTGGGTGTTTGATTCTATTCCATTGATCTACCTGTCTGCTTTTATGATGATACCATGCTGCTTTTGTTACTATTGCTCTGTAATACTGCATGAAATCAGGGATGGTCATACCCCAGAAGTTTTTTATTATTATTTTTTATTGTACTGGATTACTTTAGTTGTCTTGGGTTTTTTGCTTTCCAATATAAAGTTGAGAATTCCTCTTTCCAGGTCTGTAAAGAATTGTGTTGGAATTTTGATGGGAATTGCATTGAACCTGTAGATTGCTTGTGGTAAAATCACCATTTTTACTATGTTAATCCTACCTATCCAGGAGCATGGGAGATCTTTCCAACGTCTGAGATGTTCTTCAATTTCTTTCTTCAGAGACTTGAAGTTTTTGTCACACAAAACTGGCTTGGTTAGAGTTACACTAGATGTCCCTCAGTCAAAGGATGGATGAAGAAAGTGTGATACATTTACACAATAGAATACAACTCATCTCTTAAAAACAAGGGCATAATTAAATTTGCAGACAAAAAGCTGAAACTGGAAAGTATCATCCCAAATGAGGTACACCAGACCCAGTAAGAAACAAATGGTATGTACTCACATAGAAGTGGATCTTTACCATAAAGTACAGGATAACCAGGCTACAATCCACAGACCCAAAGATGTCAAGTAACAAGAAGGGTCCAAGGCAGGATGCTTGAATCTCACTCAGAAGAGAAAACAAAATACACATCTGCAGCAGATGGAGGGAGGGAACTGGATGGAAGATGGATAAGGAGGGATACAGTGGTGCATATCAGGAGTGCAGATGGGGGAAGGCTGGAAGAGAGAATGGAAATCAGTGGAGGAGCATCTGAGAGGGGAGGCTCTTGGGAGTCTAAGGTGGTGACCCTGGCTGAGACCCCTAACAATTGGGGCTATGGAGCCTGAAGAGTCCACCTCCTATAGCCAGGCAGACTTCCAGTGGAGAGGGGGGAACACCAACCCACCCACAAAATGTTTGACTCAGAATTAGTCCTGCTTACAAGTAGTGTAAGGATAAAAATGGAAAAGAGATCGAGGGAATGGCCAATCAATGACTGGCCCAACTTGAGACCCACCACATGGGAGGGAGTCAACCCCTGACACTATTAATAATACTCTTCTATGCTTGCTAACAGGAGCCTAGTTTAACTGTCTTCTGAGAGGTTTCACCCAGCAGCTGATGGAAACAGATAAAGAGACCCACAGCCAAAATAAGTTGGGACTCAGGGAATCTTGTGGAACATTCCAGGTGGGGGGAGGATTGAGGGAGCCAGAGAGGTCAAGGACATCATAAGACCTACAGAGTAAATTAATCTGGGCCTATGAACGCACACAGAAACTGAATCATCAACCAAAGAGCATGTACATGCTGGACCTAGCCCCCCTACATGTATGTAGCAAATATGCAGTTTGTTCTACATATGGGTCCCCTAACAATTAAAGTGGGGGCTGTCTCTGACTCTGTTGCTTGCTATTGGATCTGTTTCCCCTAGCTGGGCTGTCATGTTTGGCTCCAGTGGGAGAGGATGCCACAGGAAACTCATAAATTTTTTAGAAAAATACTGCACAAAATGGGACAGCCTCTAGTTAAACACCTTATGTAGAGTCTGGAAAGTTAAACTTAAAAGTAGCCAAAATGACTCAGTGGATAACTGTTTTTGTTCTCAAATGTGGAGACCTGAGTTCAATTCCTTGAAACCCAAGGATACACCTCTGCACATGTGCCATGCTATGAACACACACACACACAAACACACACACACACACACACATATGCAAACAAAATAAATACTATAATAATGATTTGAGAAATAAAATATGAACATCTAACCAAAAAATGCATGCACCACACACACAAAGACACACGTGCCTGGCTATGAATTGGAACAGGAGAAAACATGTCCAGGTATCCCAAGTTCATTGGAGGAATTATCCAAGGCCATTTTTAGGCCATAAATTTTGTGGCCATGTTTTACTCTGGAGTAAAGTTAACAGCCTTGTAACCCAGTTTCAACTGTTTGTAAATCCACAGCTGGATAATTTACTAGGTAAGAAAAGATATATAGATTATTCCAAATGACAGAAAAGCATTAGTAAAACTCCAGCTGGCAGATGAGATATAGCAGCAAAAAAGAGAAAAGACAGGTGATGTAGACACATGGTCAAACCAGGAGAGAGAAAAGATATTAATAAGAATGTGTCAGGTGCACAAATCCAGTAGTTTATAGTCAGGTCCTGTAAGTTAAGTATGGAAGGTATTAAAATCATTACAATGCACTAAAGATTATGTTGCAGAGTAAATAGTGAAAAGCAAAGTGAGTACATATTCATAAATATGTGGAAAGTAGATAAAAATGTTATGAAAAGAAAACTGGGTCAGAAAGAGAAGAAAAATAGAATGATGCCCATTATATGTATCCATTTTGGATGGCCATATCTAAAACAGTATATAAATCTGTTGTGTGGAGATGTCCTCCATGTGATGACATTTAGACAAATAGCTCTACCCATTTAGATAAGCCTCCATATGTTCCATAACTTTAAAAGGAACTGAGATCAAATCAGTTTTAAACCTATAGAGGGAGTTTCTTTTCTACTTAAACTCACCAAGGTTTTCAGAAGTATAATTCTTTCACGTCAAAAATAAACTTGATCAGAGTATTGAATATGAAATTGTTCACAAAACAACAAACTGACCATTCATCAAACAGAATAACTCATTTATTATTCATCAGATATGTGTTAGAATGAAATTTAAAAATGTAATAAAATATAGTTGGTCTTCTTTCAAAGTTTTAATTTATTGAAGGAGAAAAATTTAGAGAAACAATTATTAGCATAACTTATTAATTCAGCTCACGATAAAATCAACCAAGTTTATTTCAAAGTGCCATGTAAGTATATAGAAATATGAAAGTTGAGTTCAATAATGGTTCCTTGAAAAGACTTGTTTGATTCAAGGTTCTGAGTAGAATATGTCTCCATAAGGATAGGCTAGGTGAAGGTGGTGGGTTGACTACAGTGAAAGCAAAGTTCAATTTAAGGTGCAATATAAAGATATGATATTGAGGGTTGTCTAGGAAAGAAACAGCTGGTAGTCCTGTGGGGAAAATCAGTAGAGAATTATTTCCAGCATATTCAGTGAAGTCTCCATGGATTTGGTCATGTGAGTGTAGCTTATGACAACAGGGTAGGGTTTTCATTAGGGATGTGAGATGAAGCAAATAGGAGGATAAAGGAGAATTGTACAGCTGGGTATACTCTCTCTGTAAAGACACAAAGATGAGAACAATTCACTGTGTGGAGCCTGATGTAAGAGAATTTTGTTAACAGTTACACATGAAGTCATGATTGAAACAATATTTGGTGATAAATAATTGAAATAAGAATAACATTTGAGATTACAAGAATTTAATTAAGTCAAATCAAATACTACATAATTTCCAGCCAACAATATAAGGGAAGGAAGCTACAAAATAAGAAATGAAAGCCAGGTGTTTTGGCACAGCTGTGTAATTTCTACATTTTCAATGCAGAAGTAGAGTTTGAGCTCAAGGCAAGCCTAGAAAGTTGTAGGCCAATTTTGTTTACAAGACTACCTGTCTCAAAGAATAAACAACTTCTGTAAAAGGCTCAATAACTGAGACTAAAAGATATGAACATTGGGCTTTGATAGATTCAGAATGCTGAAATGATTCTGGGGGGTGAAATGTATCTTGCAGTTTTTGTAAGCTGCTGTAGCTTGACAGACATTTCATAACATTAATATATCCACACTGTAGGTAAAAATAGAATATACAAGTACACAATGTACATGTATATGTATATATGTATTTATGAAATTTTAAAATAGTTGTGTATTTACAATATACACATATATACACTATATATGTACATTACATATATAGTGTATATATGTGTATACATAGTACATATATGTGTATATATGTATAATTATTTTAAATATTTATAAATGTGTACAACCTACCTTGATCATATACATCCCCTGTCTTCTTCCTGAAATTTTTCCTAACACAGCCTAAAACACATTACCCATCAAATGCTTGTCCTTTCTTTGTTTATATATAACTCACTGAGTCTAATTAGTGCTGTTCATGTTATCATGGATGTGAGGCCACGCACTGATGTACAGAGAAATCATAAGTGACTACAAACCCAAGAAAATATATCCCCCAGCAGACATCAACTGAGAACAGCTTCTGTGTTGGCTCTGGTTGGGACATGAAGAACCCATTTCTCATCCATATTTGAATTTTAACTGCCTTGATCTTATTATACATATCTTCTCCAGGTAACTACAGATGCTGTGAGTTCATGAGTACAACAGCCAGAACAGGTCCCAACAACAGCATTTTACAAAACACTCATTCTTCAGCCCTTACACATTTCCTGTCCTTCCTATTCCCTCAGAGGAGCGATATTTTGCCAGGGTCCCTTTATGACTGATTACCCAATGACACTTATTTGCAGCAATTTGACTGGCTGTGAATCTTGTGCTAATTGCTACTCCCAGCAAAAAGAAACTGTTCAGATCAAGGTTAGGAACAATTTTTTATTATGAAAAGCAGTGTAAGCAAAACAGTGTGATCAATACTATTGTTCATTGAGAAAAATCATTATCAAGGGAATGCTTGTGTCAGCATAGAGTGTATGCTGGAAAAGGCTCCAGGGGACAAGAACAACACAAGAAGATCAACAGAACCAACCAACCTAAGGCCCCTAGAAGCATACAGAAACTGAAACACGAACTGAAAAACAGAACAAAAAAGCTTAGACTAGACCTACACCCCTATACATATATAGATGATAGGCAACTGGGTCTTCAAACAGATCCCTTAGCAAGTTGGGGGTAGTCTCTGTCACAGACACTATTTCCTGTTAGTGGGACACTTTACCCTAGGTACGCTGCCATGTTGGGACCCAGAGCCAGAGGAAGCTCTTACCCTCATGTGACCAATGAACTGAATGAGGTGGATATGGAGGAGCCTCCTTTAAAAGAAGAGAAGTATAGCAGGGAGAGGAGCAAGAAAGTGGGAGGATGGGATCAGGAGGGGAGGGGGCTGTGATGGAGATGTAACTCGAAAAATAAATAAATGGTGAAAAAAATCGTGAGTAACACGATTCTTCTCAGTAGCCTTGTATTCCATACCTTGTTTCACATCAATTCCTCTGCTATTTTTGTTTTGAGTTTTGCCACCTAGATACCCTTAATTTTTTTATTTTACTCTGACCTTTCTTTAAAATGTGTGTAACTGATAATAATCATCATGAACATCTACATGATGTTTTCTTCTGAAAATGTGAGTCATTTTAAAGATTTGTTTGGTTATATGCTCATAGTTATAGCTGATAATTTTTATATTTGTATGCATTTGAATGGAGCAAAGTTTTCCAGTAATTTGTATTCCCATCAAATTAAGGTTCCTGTTGGTATACATTACAGACTGGTATTACCAGTTATATCTATTTTAGTAGGACAATATTGGGATATGATGGCTTATCAGTGTAATTTTAATGAGACTAATACATGGTAAAAAATTTATCTGAGTTCTCTATTACACATAATTCAATAAATTAGATCTCATTATATTATAATTAACATATTAATGTATAATTGGCATAGCAATGTTATGATTATTATTTTATATTTTTGATTTATTTATTTGTTTTTACTGTATTTTAACTTTTTATTAATTTTGTTTGCTCTTTCACCTATTTTATTCATGTTTGCATTACACACATTCTTATGAATCCTTTGTGGTTGATCTCCACTCTACCCCAACTAATTTGCCCTTGTTAACAATTTCATTCTCTTTCATCATTTTTGATCATTCTTACAAATATTGAATAGTGATATGATGTTTGGAAAAGGGTAAGCTTTCTTGTTTCAGTTACCTTCCAAATCATATTTTCACATTTTATTAATTTTTTTTAATTTTTAATTTTTCTATATTTTAGTGCCTAATTAATTTTCAACATGCTTCTTTTTATATAACTGAGTGCTGAATATTTCTTCCCTAATACTTAGTTTTGACATATGGTAACATTTTCATTATTATTATCTTATATATTCTCTTTAAATTTTTTCTAATTCTTATGGTAATTTCTTATTTGAATCCATGGCTATTTACATGCAAATTATGTATCTTTTAACTTGGAATTGCTTAAGTACATTTTTGTAAATGCTAGTATTTAATTGCTATATTGTCACAGTGTTCTGTTTATTTTTTCTACTCTTAAAATTAACAAAGTCATACTATGTGCCTCAATATGTAGTACATTCATAAGAAGAATATATGTACACTTAATTTTCATGTATATTTTGCAGTTTTGTGATACAGTGAATAAATGATGATAGGGAGATATATGTTCAGTTTACAAAAAACACTGCATAAAATTGACAATCCCTTTTATGCACTCATTTTAATATAAAACTATTTTGAAAAATATACTCTCAACAAAGGTTTGATTATTATATAGCAATAGTTTTTTATACATGTTTCTTCACCTAGGTGTCCCCATTTTGAAGGTTTATATCACTATTCATATTATTCTTCATATTGGTATTCTGTATTAATTTATATTTTATTGTGGTGAAACTTGAGATGAGATATCCTACCTTGCACAAATGTGCACAATACTATTGTTCATTGTATATGATTTTACAGTTGGCATGTAGAACTTCTTTAATCTTGTGTGATTGAATTTCAGGCTTGCTGGAAATTTCTTTTTCCCCTGTCCTTGGTACTATGGAGTGCTCTCCTCTTAATGTAGCAGCTATAACCATGTTATACAAGAATTCTTTTCTCTTAAGCATGATGTCCTCAAAATTCATATATGTCCAACATTTTGCACAATCCCCTTCTTTCAACTCCTGAATAATATTCCACTGTCAGTATCTACTTTACATATTTGACACCATCATCTCTTGTTAGACTTAGCAGTTGGTTCCACATCTAAGTATTTTAAATAGTGATGAAGTGACCACAGGAATGCAATAGTCCCTTCAAGCTCCTAACACAAAATTAAAGGGCAAATACCCACAAGTAGAATTTCTGTACTACAAGGTAGCTATAATTGTATCATTTGACATGTAATTTTTTTAATCCTTGGTTGCACAATGAAGCAACACTTTCAGCAACAATGCACTACTTCTCTTTCCTCAGATCCTGGCATTGTATTTTTTTCTCATGGTTACTGTCAATTGTAATATATAAGGTGATACTTTGTTGTAAAATTGATTTCTATTTTATCCTACTATACTTTATTTTGTTATATTTTATAATTATCAATTAGAGATCTATTTGTATTCTTTTTTAAATGTTTATTTATTACTTCTAGTTACATCTCCATCAAAGTACCCTCTTGCCACCCCTCCCAGTTCCACATTCCCAACCTCTCCTCATCTCCCACCCATCACACTCCTACAATATGGAATGTCCCTACATATCAGCCCCTCTTAGTTCAATAGTCATATGAGTGCTAAGAGCATCCTGTTGCACTGGGGGCTTACATGGTAGCAACCTGAGGGCAAATTGTCCCATTAATAGGTAACAAACCTCTGTTCCTGATGCTTTTGGTGTGTTGGTTATAGGATAGTTATCCTGTACTATATGGCTAAAATGCAATTATAAGTGAGTAGATGCCATGTGCATCTTTCTGAGTCTGGGTTAGCTCACTCAGGATGAGCTTTTCTAGTTCCATCCATTTGGCTGCAAATTGCATGATTTCCTTGTTTCTGATAGCTGAGTAGCATTCCATTGTGTAAATGTACCACAGTTTTTTTATCCACTCGTCAGTTGAGGGACATCTGGATGGTTTCCAGTTTCTAGCTATTACAAATAAGGCTGCTATGAACATAGGTGAGGATATGTCCTTGTGGTTTGGTGAGGAATCATTTGGGTACATACCCAGAAATGGTATGACTGGGTCTTGAGGTAGGGCCATCCAAATTTTGTAAGATATCACCAGACTGATTTCCGTAGTGGTTGTACAAGTGTATACTCCCACCAACAATGGAGGAGTGTTCCCCTTTCTCCACAACCTCTCCAGCAAGTGCTGTCATTTGAGTTTCTGATATTAGCCATTCTGACAGGTGTGAGATGGAATCTCATAGTCCTCCTGAGTTGCATTTCTCTGATGATTAAGGATGCTGAGCATTTCTTCAAATGTCTCATGGCCATTAGTGATTCCTCCTTTGTGAATTCTCAGTTTAGCTCTGTTCCCCATTTTTTTGATTGGATTATTTAGTTTCTTGTTGTTTATTTTCTTAAGTTCTTTATAAATTAAGGATATTACCCCTCTTTCAGAAGTGTGGTTGGTAAATATCTTTTCCCAATCTGTAGGTTGCTGTTTTGTTTGAATAACAGTGTCCTTTGCCTTACAGAAGCTTCTCAGTTTCATGAGGTCTCATTTATTGATTGTTGGTCTTAGAGTCTGAGCTATTGGTGTTCTGTCCATGAAGTTGTCATCTATGCCAATGAGTTCCAGGCTTTTCCCCACTTTCTGTTCTATTAGATTTAGTGTGACAGGCTTTATGCTAAGGTCTTTGATCCACATGGACTTATGTTTTGTGCAAGGTGATAAGTATGGGTCTAATTTCATTCTTTTACATGTTGACATCCAGTTAGACTAGCACCATATGTTGAAAATGCTGTCCTTTTTCCATTTTATGGTTTTGGCTTCTTTGTAAAAAATTAAGTCACCTAAGGTGTGTGGGATTATTTCTGTCTTCAATTTGATTCCATTGATCCACTGATCTGTTTCTATACCAATACCATGCTGTTTTAATTACTATTGCTCTATAGTATAGCTTGAAATCTGGGAAGGTGAAATCTCTAGATGTTTGTCTGTTTTTTTTTTTTTTGTACAGGATTGATTTAGCTATTCTGTGGTTTTTGTTACTCCATATGAAGCTGAGTGTTGGGGTAGTGTTAAGCATTCTAAATGTTAATTGGTCCTGTTTGCTGTCTGTTACTTACATTGACTCTGACTGGTTAAATAAAATGCCAAGGCCTGAGATTGGGCAAAGACAGAGAAAGGTGGGACTTCCTGGGATCAGAGCAGGAAGCCTGCTATTTAGACAGAGGATTAAGACATTCCAGCCACCAGCCAAAAAAGAAAAAACAAAAAAGCATTCCAGCCAGCAGCAGCAAGAAGAAGGAATTCCAGCCAGGAGCAGCAGGAAGGAGGCACACACCATGGGTTAGAAAAAGGAACCTCATTCCACATGGCCAGGAATATCGGCATATAGTGGAGAATGGCAGTCCAAGGGGACATATGTATATATGGGGTCATATTTGGGTAATAGAATTAAGATCTAGCTTAGATGGGCTAGGATTGCTCAATTCAGGCCAAGGCTTGTAGAAAACCATGTGGTCTCTGTGTATTCTTTTGTAATGGCTGCTTAAAGATTAACAACTGCCAAACCAATTAACAATAATATAAATGCTGGTTAAGTAACTTAATTAGCCATATATTTTTTAACAGTTGAGTATTGTTTTTTTCAGGTCTATAAAGGGTTGTGTTAGTATTTTTATAGGAATTGCACTGAATCTGTATATTTCTTTTTGCAGGGCAGTCATTTTATTATGTTGATCCTACCTATCCATGAGCATGGGAGATCTTTCCATATCTTGATGTCTTCTTCAATTTCTTTCTTCAAGGACTTGAAGTTCTTGTCATAGAGGTCTTTCACTTGCCTGCTTAGAGTTACCCCAGGTATTTTATATTGTTTGTGGCTATTGTGAAGGGAGTCGTTTCCCTAATTTCTTTCTCAGACCAATTATCTTTTGTATAAAGAAGGACTTCAGATTTTTTTTTAATTAATTTTTTTATCCAGCCTCCTTGCTGAAGGTGTTTATCAGTTGTAGAAACTCTCTGATGGAAATTTTGGGGTCACTTATATATAATATCATATCATCTGCAAATAGGGATAATTTGACTTCTTCATTTCCAATTTGTATCCCCTTGATCTCCTTTAGCAGTCTTATTGCTGTAGCAAAACATTCAAGTACTATGTTGACGAGATATGGTGAAAGAGGTCATGCTTGCCTTGTTCCTGAGTTTAGCATAAATACTTTAAGTTTCTCTCCATTTATTTTGATGTTGGCTACTGGCTTGCTGTATATCACCTATATTATTTTTAGGTATGGTTGTTGTATTCCCATTCTCTAAAGGACTTTTATCATGAAGGGTGTTGGATTTTGTCAAATGCTTTTTCAGCATCTAGCAAGATGATCAGGTGTTTTTTTTTTCTTTCACCTTGTTTATGTGGTGAATTATGTTGATGGATTTCTTTTTTTTTCCTTTATTTTTTATTTCTTCAAGATACATCTCAATCACAGTCCCCTCCCTATTCCCCCTCTACTCCCACCCTCCCACCCTCAACCCCCCATTCTCTTCCCTTTTTTTTTTAAGTTTAAGGTATATCTTATTTCCCCCTACAGTTTCCCCTTTCAGTCCAACAAATGGCTCTTTCTCTTATAATAATAAATACAATACAGTACAACAGAGGTAATTAGGCCACAGTTATGAGGGTTATATGGCTTAACGTACATTCCCAATGCCCAGTCCATATGTATTTGGTATTTGACTTTAACATTCTACTATCTAACCATCTCCATGAGTTTAAAGTTCTATATCTGACACAACATTCATACCAACTTGCAACAAAATTTTAAAAGTATCTTCTTAGATCTATAACACTCTCTTGACTCCTAAACAACTCAAATTTTAATTATGAGACTCTAGCTATCTGTCCTTCGACCACCTCAGAGACATGAAAGTGATAAATATATCTGATTTTATAGGAAGTACAGGGCCTGCAGCTTCTCAAACTAAGAAATGACATACCAGTGGCTGCCTGGACAGTTCCCATTTTCTCTCCATACATTACAGCATCGATCTTCAGTCATTTGGCCCCGTTTCTCTGATAGACATTGATTGTAGAGTAGGGGCTGTGAAGGACTTACCTACCCTGTCTTGGCAGAGCTAGGCTGTCGACTTACCTGTTTCCAGGTTTTGTCCTTTTTGGACAAAATTCTGTCTACAGTTGGAGCAAGGGGCTTTTCCTAACAAGAGATAGGCTTGCGACTAATTCAATCATCTCCCACTGGAGATTCTTCGATGCTCATCTTCTACTTGGAGGAGAATAGGGGGTGCTGTCAGGAGTTGATATGTTTTGTTATAAAAAAATCTAAAGTTACGAAAACATCTTTGAATGCCATATTCTGCAGATCTCTTGAGGTTTTTGAAGAGGCCCTATCTATCTCTTATATTAGGGTAAGCAGATGTTGCTTGTCTCTTAGCAGGTTTATTTCTGACTAGCTTAGTAACTATAATAGGCTGTCATAGTACTTAACAGAATGACCGGCTTGCATAACCATTAGTTTGCATTTCTTAATTATCCTAAACAGTTTATGACAATTAGTAGTAAAAGGCCGAAACATCACATTTCATTTTTTTTCTTTACCTCCTAACCCTTCCATCCCATTTCTCTGGGGTGGGGTGTCCTTATATAACAGTCCCTCATCTCAGTTGAGAGGTCGTATGAGGGCCAAGAGCCTCTTCATTCACTGGGGGGTCTACGAAGCAGTACCATCAGTGAAAAGTGTCTCATTGCCCGGGAGAGGACTATTAAACAAACAAACAAACCAATAAGCAGACAATAGATAAAACAGACTAAAAAATAGAAAAAAAATATAACTAATGTATAAAAAGTAAATAAAAATTAAAAGTAAGAAGTCTATGTCCAAGTTCCCTTTGGTGTGTTAGTTGTAGTATCGATACTTTCTACTATATAGCTAAAATTCTACTATCAGTGAATAGATGCCATATGCATCCTTCTGAGTCTGGGTTAGTTCACTCAGGATGAGCTTTTCTAGTTCCATCCATTTGGCTGCAAATTGCATAATTTCATTGTTTCTGATAGCTGAGTTATATTCCATTGTGTAGATGTGCCACAGTTTTTTAATCCGTTCTTCAGTTGAGGGACATCTGGTTTTTTTCCAGTTTCTAGCTATTACAAATAAGGTTGAACCATCCCTGCATTCCTGGGATGAAGCCCACTTGGTCATGGTGTATGATTCTTTTGGTGTGTTCTTGGATTCAGTTTGCCAGTATTTTATTAAGTATATTTGTGTCTTGGTTCATGAGGGAAATTGGTCTGAAGTTCACTTTCTTTGTTGGGTCATTGTGTGGTTTAGATATCAGGGTGACAGTGGCTTCATAGAATGAGTTTGGCAGTGTTCCTTCTGATTATATTTTGTGGAAGAGTTTGAAGATTATTTGTATTAGCTCTTCTTTGAATGATTGGTAGAATTCTGTGCTGAAACCATCTGGCCTTGGTTTTTTTTTTTTTGGTTGGGAGACTTTTAATGACTGTTTCTATCTCCTTAGGGGTTAAAGGACTGATTAATCTGTTAACCTGACCTTGATTTAAATTTGGTAGTTGGAATATATCAAAAGTTGTCCATTTCACCTAGATTTTCAAATTTGGTGGAGTACAGATTTTTAAAGTAGCACCTATTTCTATACCAGTACCATGCTGTTTTTATTACTATTGCTCTGTAGTACAGCTTGAAATCTGGGATGGTGATACCTCCAGATGTTTTTTTATTGTACAGGATTGATTTAGCGATTCTGTGTTTTTGTTATTCCACAAGAAGTTGAGAATTACTTTTTCCAGGTCGATAAAGAATTGTGGTGGTATTTTGAAAGTAATTGCATTGAATCTGTATATTGCTTTTGGCAGAATGGCCATTTTTATTACATTTATCGTACCTATCTATGAGCATGGGCGATCTTTCCATCTTCTGATGGCCTCTTCAATTTCTTTCCTCAAGGACTTGAAGTTCTTATATAGGTATTTCACTTGCTTCCTTAGAGTTACCCCCAGGTATATTATATTGTTTGTAGCTATTGTGAAAGGTGTTGTTTCTATAATTTTTTTCTCAGCCTATTTAGTTTTTGTATAAAGAAGGGTTTATGATTTTCTTGAATTAATTTTGTATCCAGCCACCTTGCTGAAGGGGGGATTATCAGCTGTAATAGTTCTCTGGTGGAATTTTTGGGGTCATTTATGTATACTATCATATCATCTGCTAATAGGGATAATTTGACTTCTTCATTTTCATTTTGTATCCCCTTGATCTCCTTTAGCTGTCTTACTGCTCTGGCAAGAACTTCAGGTACTATGTTGAAGAGATATGGTGAAAGCAGAATTACTTGCTTCATCACTGAGTTTAAAGGAAATTCTTCAAATTTCTCTCCATTTAATTTTATGTTGATAACTGGCTTGCTGTATATCACCTTAATTATTTCTAAGTATAGTCCTTATATGCCCATTCTCTACAGGACTTTTAGAATGATGGGGTATTGGATTCTGTCAAATGCTTTTTCAGCATCTAGCGAGATGATCATGTGGGTTTTTTCTTTCAGCTTTTTTATATGTTGAATTACATTGATGGATTTTCATATGTTGAACCGTCCTTGCATTGTTGGGATGAAGCCTACTTGATCATGGTGTATGATACTTTTGATGTATTCTTGGATTTAGTTTGCCAGTATTTTATTAAATATTTTTGAATATATGTTCATGAGGGAGATTGGTCTGAAGTTCTCTTTCTTTGTTGGGTCTTTGTGTGGTTTAGGAGTCAGGGTGATTGTGGAAACAGACCAGTGGATCAATGGAATCAAATTGAAGACCCAGAAATGAACCCACACACCTATGGTCACTTAAATTCTGACAAGCCAAAACAATGCAATGGAAAAAGGACAGCATCTTTAACAAATGGTGCTGGTCCAACTGGATGTCAGCATTTAAAAGAACAAAATTAGACCCATACTTATCACCTTGCACAAAACTTAAGTCCAAGTGGATCAAACACCTTAACATAAGCCTGTACACACTGAATCTATTAGAAGAGAAAGTGGAGACAACCTTTGAACTCATAGGCACAGGTGACAACTTCCTGAACATAACACCAAAAGCTCAGGTTCTAAGACCAACAATCAATAAATGGGACCTCATGAAACTGAAAGCTTTTGTAAGGCAAAAGAAACTGTCATTCAAACAAAACAGCAACCTACAGATTGGGAAAAAATCTTCATTATCCCCACATCTGACAGAAGGCTAATGTCCAAAATTTACAAAGAACTCAAAAAATTCAATGCCAAGAAACCAAATAATCCAATCAAAAAATGGGGAACAGAGCTAAACACAGAATTCACAAAGAAAGAATCCCTAATGGCTGAGAGACACTTGAAGAATGCTCAGCATCATTAATCATCAGAGAAATGAAACTCAAGAGGATTCTGAGATTCCATCTTATATCTGTCAGAATGGCTAAGATCAAAAACTCATATGACAACACATGCTGGAGAGGTTGTGGAGAAAGGAAACTCTCAAGCCGGGTGGTGGTGGCGCACGCCTTTAATCCCAGCACTTGGGAGGCAGAGGCAGGCGGATCTTTGTGAGTTCGAGGCCAGCCTGGTCTAAAAAGTGAGTCCAGGACAGCCAGAGATATTCAGAGAAACCCTGTCTCGAAAAACCAAAAAAAAAAAAAAATTAAAAAAAAAAAAAGGAAACTCTCTTCTATTGCTGGTGTGAGTGTAGGCTTGTGCAACCACTATGGAGGTCAGTAGGGCAATATCTTAGAAAACTTTGAATAGCTCTGCCTCAGGATCCAGCCATACCACTTCTGGGTATACATCAAAATGATTCCTCACCAAATCACAAGGAAGTTTCCTCATCTATGTTCATAGCAGCCTTATTTGTAATGGCAAGAAACTGGAAAAAATCCAGATGTCCCTCAACTGAGGAATGGATTAAAAACCTGTGGTACATCTACACAATGGAATATTACTCAGCCATCAGAAACAATGAAATAATGCAATTTGCAGCCAAATGAATGGAACTAGAGAAGCTTATCCTAGGTGTGCTAACCCAGACTCAGAAGGAGACACATGGCATCCATTCACTTATAATCGTATTTAGCCATATAGTACAGGATAACTATACTACATCCAATGCACCAAAGAGAACATGAACATAGATTTTTTTTTCCTGTCAATGAGACACTTTCCCAAATGGTGCTGCATTGTAGGACCCCAGTGTATGAGGAGGCTCTTGGCCCTCATATGATTGCTGAACTGGGGCAGGGGACTGTTATGTAGGGGCACTACACTCCAGAGGTTTGAGATGGAAGGGATAGGGAGTAGAGGGTAGGAGGGCAGGACTGGGAGGGGTGGAAAGAGGACACTGTGATGGATATGTAATCTGAAGTAATAAAAAATATTAAAAAAATAAAGTAGCACCTAAAGATTCTCTAGATTTCCTCAATGTCTGTTGCTTTTTCTCCCTTTTCATTTCTGATTTTGTTGATTTGGATTTATTTTCCCTCTGCCTTTTAGTTAATTTGGCTAAGGGTTTGTCTTGGTTTTGTTGAATCTTTGTATTGTTTCTTTTGTTGTTTCTACATTGTTAATTTCAGTCCTAAGTTTGATGATTTCCTGCCTTATGTTCCTCTTGGGAGTGTTTGCTTCTTTTTTTCCAGATCTTCCAATTCTGCTGTTAATTCGCTAATTAACAATTTTCTTTTTGATGCCACTTAGTGCTATGAACTTTTCTCATAGCACAGCTTTCATTGTGTCCCATAGGGTTAGGTATGTTGTGACTTCATTTTCATTGGATTTTAAGAAGTCTTTGATTTTCTTCTTTATTTCTTCCCTGACCCAATAGCCATTCAGTAGAGAGTTGTTCAGTTTCCATTTGTGTGCAGACTTTCTCTTATTACTATTGTTATTGAAGTCCAGCTTTATTCCATGGTAGCTTGATACGATACAAGGGGTTATTTCAATTTTCTCGTATCTGTTGAGGCTTGCTTTATGTCTGACTCTGGTCGATTTTGTAGACGGTTCCATGTGATGCTGAAAAGAAGGTGTATTCTTTTGTGTTTGGGTGAAATGTTTTGTAGATATCTCTAGGTCCATTTGGTTCATGACCTTTGTTAGACTCATTATTTCTCTGTTTGGTTTCTGTCTTGGAGTCAGACGCGCCACCGTTGCGCAATGAGGCCGGCGGTGGTTTCTGTCTTGATGACCTGTCCATTGTTGTGAGTGGGGTGTTGAAGTCTCCCACTACTAATGGGTGGAGATCAATTTGTGGTTTAAGCTTTGGAAAAATTTCTCTTATAAATGTGAGTGCCCTTGTATTTGGGACATAGATATTTGGTATTTAGATGTCATCTTGATTAATTTTTCCTTTAACGAGTATGTAGTGCCCTTCCTTATCTTTTTTGATTAACTTCAGTTAAAAGTCTATTTTATTTGATATTAGGATGGCTGCTCCAGCTTGCATCCTGGGACCATTTTCTTGGAAAACCTTTTCCCAGCCCTTTACTCTCAGGTAACAGGTATCATTGTTAGTGAAATATGTTTCTTTTTCTTTTATTTATTCATTTTTTATTTCTTCAAGTTACATCTCAATCTCAATCCCCTCCCTACTCCCCCCTCCAGTCCCACCCTCCTACCCTCTTCCGCCTCAACTCACCCATCCCCTTCCTTTTTTTTTAAGTTTAAGGTATATCTTTTCCCCCCAACAGCTCCCCCTTTCAGTCCAACAAATGGCTCTTTCTCTTATAACAGTAAATACAATACAGAACAACAGAAATAATTAGGCCACACGTATGAGAGTTATATGGCTTAGCATACAATACCATTGTCCAGTCTATACGTATTTGGCACCTGACTTTAACATTCTACTATCTACCCATCTCCATGAGTTTAAAGTTCTATATCCAACTCAGCTTTAAACCCCTTGCTTCAACTGTAGACAGAATGCTGTCCAAAAAGGACAAAACTTGGAAGCATGTAAGTCAAAAGCCTAGCTCTGCCAAGACAGGGTAGGCAAGTCCTTCATAATTCCTGCTCTACAATCAATGTCTGTCAGAGAAACAGGGCCAAACGGCTGAAGATTGATGCTGTAATATATGGAGAGAAAATGGGAACTGTCCAGACAGCCACTGGTATGTCATTTCTTAGTTTTGGAAGCTGTGGGCCCTGCACTTCCTATATAATCAGATATATTTATCCTTCTCAGGTCTCTGAGGTGGTTGAAGACTAGATAGCTAGAGTCTCATAGTTAAATTTTGAGTTGTTTAGGAATCAAGAGGGTGTTCTGGATCTAAGAAGACATTTTTTAAATTGTGTGAAATGTGTTTCTTGTATTCAGCAAAATGATGGGTCTTGTTTACAGATCCATTCTGTAAGCCTGCGTCTTTTTGGGGGGAGAGTTGAGTCCACTGATGTTGATGGATATTAATGACCAAAGATTGTTATTTCTTGATATTTTGATGTAGGTGATGCTTGTGTGTTTCTTTTGGTTTATCTGCAGAGGAGTATTTTGATTCCTCTGGTTTTTGTTTGTTTGCTTTGTTTTGGTGTAGTTATCTTATCTGGGTTGGAATTTTTCTTCTAGGATCTTCTGTAGGGCTGGATTTGTGGATAGATACTGCATAAATTTGGTTTTGTCGTGGATTATCTTGTTTTATTCGTCTATGTTGATAGAGATTTTGCTGGGTATAATAGTCTAGCCAGGCATCTATGTTCTCTTAGGGCTTGTAGGATGTTTGTCCAGGACATTTTGCCTTTTAAGGTTTCTGAGTAGAAGTCGGGTGTAAAATGATGGGTCTGACATTATATGTTACTTGACCTTTTCTCTTACAGCTTTTAATATTCTTTGTTCTGTACATTTGGAGCTTTAATTATCATTTAGTGAGAGTAGTTTCTTTTCTGGTCTAATCTGTTTGATGTTCTGTATGCCTCTTGGAATTTTATCGGTTTCACGTTATTTAGGTTTGGAACATTTTCTTCTATGATTTTGTTGAAAATATTTCCTGGACCTTGGAGTCAGGAGTTTTCTCTTTCCTCTATGCCTATAATTCTTAGGTTCTGTCTTTTCATTAAGTCCTTGATTTCTTGGATTTGTGGCTGAGAACGTTTTTAGATTTCTCATTTTCTTTGATTGTTGTACTGTTTTCTTTAAGAAAATATTCCATTCCTGAGATTCATTCTGTCTTCAATTTCTTGTATCCTATTTTTGATAATAATGTCTGTAGTTCCTGTTCTTGACTTTCTACCTCCAGGATTGTCTCTGCTTGTGTTTTCTTTATTGCTTCTACTTCCAATTTCAAGTTTTGAGCAATTTTATTAGTTTTATGTTTCCTGCTCCAATATGCTTATCTTTGTCTGCAAATTTTTCAAATCTTTCAAATCTTTCATAGCCTGTACCTTTCCTGTTCAAGTTGGGCTACATTGACTTGCAGGTCTCCAATGGTATTCTCCATTGCTTTCATTTGTATTTTTTAAAAATATTTATTTATTACTTCATGTTACATCTCCATCCATTGCAGTGTCCTCTTTCTGCGCCTCCCAGTCCTGCCCTCCCACCCTCTATCCCCTATCCCTTCAAATTGAGGATTCTCTAAATTCTTTCAAGGATTTAATTTCTTCTTGTAAGGACTCCATCATTTTCCTAAGTATAGATTTGTCATCATTTTCATGTGTTTCAGCTGTGGTGGGATGTTCAGGGCTTTCTGTGTTAACCTCACTGAATTTCCCTGATTGTTGTCAGTTTTGTTCTTTCGCTGACCTTTAGCCATCTGGTTGCCCTAATCTGATTATTTTTGATGTCTTCTGGACCTGATGCCAAGGACGGGGCTTTGGTATAGAGTCCATATAATCTTCATTGTCTGTAGCTTAACACAAGCTTCCTGTGGTCTTGAGATGGGGGATGGGTCTCGGTGGACCCCCTGAAGTTCACCCCTTCCTATTGTATCTCAATTGGGGACTCAGGTTGGGGATTGGGTGGGATGAGTTACTCTAGCCTTCAGAATCTTTGGTTCTAGCAGTTCTTCCTAGTGAGGTTGGTGGAGCTTGGAGGACCATGGATTGTAGGCTAGAGCAGCTTCTTGTAGGTTGTCCCCAGTGCACCTCTGTGCCTCTTGGCCCTAAGTAGTAAGCTGTTGTAGTCTGTATTATTCGAGCAGTTCACAAAGGCCAAGAACTCACTGCTCTCGTACAGGAGCTGTAGATGCTGAAAACAGGGTATCCTGTTGAGAATTGGCAAGGTACACTGGCTTCAATATGAACACCACAACCCGTTTGCTGGGCTTGGACTCAGTGGAGTTCCACAGCCTTAAAAATTGACCACTCGCATTTCAGCTCACTCTGATCTTACCATTCAGTGGCACTGCTGGTCCTCTTTAGGGTGTTGGAGTGACCATGTGAGTGCTGGGCACTTAGGGAACCAGGAGGTACCTCTATCTAGCACTTGGGTCTGCCTCCCAAGGCCCTGCAATGATCAGATCTGTGGGACATTGTACCGGTGCAGGAAGAGCAACCTTGTCTGGGTGCAGTGTTCTTCCACATGATTGTATATCCAGTAGAGAGACCTGTATGTCCAACACCTTTCTGGGCAAGCCCCAATATGCTTGCGCCTCTCAGACTGCCACTACACTGGAGATAAATCTTGGTGATCTCATAGTTCTCCTGTTTGGAATGCCAGCGTGGAAGCTGGGTGCTCCAGAGGCTGGTGAGTAAACCTGTCTGTGGTTCGGAGCTACTAGTTGGGTATTTGAGTGGCTCATACCCACTTCAACGCAGCCTCTGCTCTGTGGGGCTGGTCTATGTTCTGTGACGCTGACCTCCAGTCTGGGTCCCAGGTCTCTGTCCCACACTGCTGGCTTCTGCTCCTCAGCTGGTAGGTCTGTTTCCTTGAGTCAGTCTATTTGTTTTCTAATGAGAGACTGACAGTAAGAGAGTGGGTTGGGGAAGAGAGATGTGGAGTGGGTATACACTGGGAGGTGTAGAAGGAGGGGAAACCTTAATACGATATATTATGTGAGAAATAATTATTTTGAGATATTCAATAAGGAAGTACATAGGTTAACTACAGATTGTCACCTCTCTCTCCTTTCTTCCATATCTAATCAGAGTTTCTTCTCAGGCCTTCCTTTCAGCTGAACACCTGCTGCAGCCTCCCTCCACCTACCCCCATATCCAGTGAGTTGCACATACTTTCTCTTCCTAACTTCCATTCTCCAGCTCATTGCTTTGTCTCAGACCCCAGATCCAGCAGGCATGCTCTGGGAACTGGCAGGCCACTCCAGCCATAGAAGCAGGTAGTTTAACTGCAGATCTTCTCTTCACACTCTGCTTCTCTGCATCCAATCCTCCAATCTCATCCTCAGCTCTATAACAGAACACCCTTTGCAGCCTTCTTCCTTCTTTCAGCCATCTCCGGAAAATCACACAGACCATTTCCTTTTGAACCTCCCTACCCCACTTATTTCTTTACCCAAAACCTCATTTCTACCAGGTACTCCTTAAGAACCCTCAGGTCATAATGACCAGGGAAACCGGTAAGCTAACCTCAGATTTTCATATCAAGGGAGCTTCATACCTCAAAGTCTCATGGCCAGCTCTCTAGCAGACCTTCTGCTGTGGATTCTTTTCATTCTCTATCACTATTAACAGGAAGCTAAGCAGACCCTGATAGAGCACCCCTCACCACTGTCCATCCTGATTCTTGTCAGCTCTGAATGATCAGAAACATACTTTTACCTGGAAACCACAGTAGCCATACAGCTATGAGGAGCTCAGAACATTTAATTACAAGCAACACATAGCTATCACATTCTCTTAAGAATCAGAGAGAAAACAGGCACCAAGGAACAAGATACCCACCCAACAAGGACCAGAGAAGATACCCTCACCAAGAATTACAACCTTCCCAATCCCAGATACCTAGATGCTATTGTAAAAGCATTATCAATAACAGCCAGTATATGTATGAAAACAATGTTTCCACTACAGACCAGCAACCCTATGATAGCAGCATCTGAGTATTCCAAAACAGTGAATCACAAAAATAGACCTTAAATCAGACTTTATGAACATGAAAGAGGTCCTTAGAGGAAATGAATACATTACTTAAAGAAATCTATGCAAACACAAACAGTGGAAAGAAATGAATGAAACTGATCAAGACCTGAAATAGAACCAAGAAAAATACTCAAACTGAATCTGGAAATCAAAAATTGGTTTACTGTGCCAGAGTGGGTTGGTATTGGGTAGGGGGGAAGTGAATAGGGAAAGAGGGTGAGAGGGTGGGACTGGGAGAAGGGGAAGGAGGGGGATGGGCACTGAAATGTAAAATAAGCAAAAAATTCTTAAATTAAAAAAAATTAGGAACTCAAACAGGAATCACAAAGACAAGCTTCACCAACAGAATACATCATGGATTTTACTCGAAAGTGGAACATATACTCAGAAAAAATCAAATATCAACAGATACAAAAAAAGTATAACACACTGCATCCTATTTGACTCTCACTGATATCAACCATAAGAGATACAACAGAAAGCTTACAAAATGATATTGATGCAACAACTCATTTATGAATGAAAAAAAGGTCAAGACAGATATTAAGAAAGAAATTAGAGACTTCCTAGAAATGAAGTAAAATGGGTAGAAAACATACTCAATCTTAGGGAAAACAATGAAGCCAGTTCTGAGAGACAAGTTCCTAGCACTAAGTGCCCACATTAAAAAAATAAATGGAGTGACCTAATACTAGAAAATTAACAGCATACCTGAAAGCTCAATAAAATACAAACCGGATCCAAGAAAACATCAAAAAAGAGATCATCCGTCATTGATCAAGTAGGAATTGTCCCAGAGTTACAGGAATATTTCAACAAACATGAATTGATTAATACCGTATAAACAAATTGAATAACAATATCATCCTTGCTGAACCTTGTTCTCCCTGCTTGCCCTGTGATACATTTCTCCTTTACTCTCTTCTCAATTAGATAACTGTAAGCCTAAAACGAACATATATTTAAAGTATTGTTTGTTATTATCAACTTTATTATGAAGATGCAGGGAAGATTCAACATATGCAAGTTAATAAGTTTAATATATCATAAAATAGTTTTTAAAACAATTTACACGTATACACAGAAATAAACTTTTATATTTTTTATGATACAATTTCTTTATTATATTTTGTTTGTTAATTGAAAATATTTTTATAAAGCACAACTGATCTCATAGTTTTCCTCCCAAACTCTTCCCAGTTCCTACAAAACTAATGCCAAACTATTCTTTCTCTCTTTAAAACTAAAACAAGCAAAGAAGAAACAAAAAGGAACCTCTCTGTCTGTGTCTGTCTGTCTCTCATATACAAACACACATACACACACATACACGGAAGTCACAAAAATACAAAACAAAACAAAACAAAAAGACAATCAAAATAGGAATAAGAAAAAAAAAGCTGCCCAAACAAAACAAAAATTATACCAAAAATACAATTGTGTTTGTTCTTCTTTGGCCATTTGCTGTTGGCATGGAGTATATCAGAAAGTGTAGTTAATATACCAAGTAAGACTATATTGGAGAGATCTAATTTTATCTCTGCAAGCTGGTATCCATTTCAGATCATTTTTGTTTGGTACTGGAGTTTGAGTATATTTCCTCCTCTCAATGCTGTGACCTCCCTTCCCTGAATCTATGTAAGCCCCTGTATTTCTGCTACAGTCTCTGAGTCTAATGTATAATACTGTGATATTTGAAGGACACTGTTTCCTTGGGATTATCAACCCCCTCTGGCTTAAAAATCTTCCTACCTCTCTTCTTCACAGTTCCTTGATCCTTGAGGGAAGATATTGGATTCAGACATTTCATTTAAACCTCAGCACTCCAAAATCTTTCATTCTCTGTACATTGTCCAGTTGTGGGTCTCTGTAATATTTCCAATCTACTGCAAGAAGCTTCCTTTATAATGGCTGAGCTAGGCCCTGGCTTATGTGGATAGCAGAGTGTCTTTTAATTTCTATTCCTTAAGTAAAATTGTAATTTAGTAGAAGTCTTTAATTGCTATTCCTTTAGCAAAATAATAATACTCCCTACCCCTAGCTAGGGCAATGACCTAGCTAGTCTCACGTTCTTGGACACCTGGAAGTGTTAAAAAGGAATCCATATAGTATAATGTGCCTTAAATCCAATCAGAGAGTGGTTGCTTACTGCCCAATGTTTGTGCCACATTGCTTCAACATATACTAAGGGCCAGATCAGTGTAGTAGACCGCTGGTTTTATAGCTGAGTTGATGTTACCTTTCTCCTCTGATAGTGTTCTCTGAGCATGAATGCCAGTAAGTAGGACTGGAGCCTTTAGTTGGCACCAGCTTGCACTTCTCTATATATAATAGCATAAGTGTTTTCTTCAGCAGTAGGGCCTTTCCAATGATTTGTGGAGAACAATCAACAGCCTTGACAATAGCCTGAGATATTTGAAGTTTCCATGGAGCCTATTTTGTCTAATACTCTATTATATGTAACGCATTCCCAGCACTGGATGTTTTACTTGGTGGCATAGATATATCAGCCCCATTATTTAGTGACTCCATTTAGATTTATCTTATATATGCATATATTTTAGGAAACATCTACAGTAGTAAGTTTCCATATGATCACTCAAAAGGGTCTTAGTTTTAGATATACATCCTTCTTTCTCTTCACCTCTCCCCATTTAATATCCCACATCAGTCTCCCCTTATCTATCCATTATCTATTCTGTTACTCCTTCTTTGAGCCTCATATTAAGTACCTACAGTCTAGAGTTATATAGACTACAGCATGGATATCAAAGCCTTAAAAATGTAACATTCATATATAAGAGAAAATATGCAATATTTGTGTTTTGGATCTGGGTTACCTCACTCAAGATGATTGTTTTTCTAAATCATCTCAATAATTTAAATTTCTTACTTCCATTTGCTAAAAGCTAAATAAAATTACATTGTGTAAATGTAACCCCATTTTCATTGTCCAGTAAATAGTTTATGGATAATTATGCTGCATTACATTTCTGACTATTACAAATACAGCACAAATGAAAATGGATGACCAAGGGTCTCTGTTGTAGGATGTAAGTCCTTTGACTATATATCTAAGAACTGTATAGCTAGTACTTCAGGTATATCTATTCCAAGTTTCTTGAGGAATTGGAGCACTGATTTCCATGACAGAGGTACAAGTTTGCACTTCTACCAGCAATAAATATGGGTTTTCCTTTTCTCACATTCTCCACAGCAAGAACTGTCATTTGCTTAATTGATTTTGGCCTTGTTTGCTGGTGTTAGATGAAATCTCAAAGTAGTTTTGATTTGCATTTGCCTGATGACTAAGAATGTTAAACATTTTTTTTATGTTTATTTATTACTTCAGGTTACATCTCCATCACAGTGCCCTCTTTCAATGCTCCCAGTTCCACCCTCCTACCATCTACCCCCATCCCTTCCATCCTACTCCTCCAGAGTGTAGTGTCCCTACATATCAGTCCCTCATCCCAGTTCAGCAGTCATATGAGGGACAAGAGCCTCCTCATACTCTGGGGGCCTACAAGGCAGCCCCACTAGGGCAAAATGTCTCATTGACAGGTAACAAAGTCTATGTTCCTATTTCCTTTGCAGCATTGGCTGTAGTATATCCTGTACTATATAGCTAAAATCCGATTGTAAGTGAATAGATGCCATGTGCATCCTTCAGTCTGGGTTGGCTCACTCAGGATGAGCTTCTCTAGTTCCATCCATTTGGCTGCAAATTGCATGATTTCGTTGTTTCTAACGGCTGAGTAGCATTCCATTGTGTAGATGTACCACAGTTTTTTTGTTTGTTTGTTTGTTTTGTTTTTTGTCCATTCCTCTGTTGAGGGACATCTGGATTGCTTCCAGTTTCTAGCTATTACCTCACCAAACCACAAGGATGTTTCCTCATCTATGTTCATAGCAGCCTTATTTGTATGTTAAACATTTTTTAAGTGCTTCAGTATCTTGTGGCTTTTTTATTTTTTGAGAACTCTGTTTAGCTCTCAATCTCATTTTTAATTGCTTTGTCTGTTTTTCTGATGTTCAGTTTTTTGTTTATTCTATATTTTATATATTAGCCCTGTATCAGAGGTGTGGATAGTAAAACTCTATTCCCATTCTATAGTCTTTAACTGTATCAGAATGATGGTAAACTTTGCCATGCAGATGTTTTTTACCTTCATGAGGTTTCGTTTGTTAATTCTTTTTGTAATGCCTGTGTTAAAGGTGTCATCTTTTCCTGTGCCATTCAACACTATTCTTCACTTTCTCTTCTACCAGAATCAACATATCTTGCCTTATTTTGAGGCTTTTTGAAACACTGGAAGTTTTGTGATAAGTATGATTCTATTTTCATTCTTCTACATACACCCATCCAATTTAATAATAACCGTTTGTTCCCATTTAATCTCCCACTTTAATTTCCCATTTCTCTCCATTATCTATTTATTATATTACTCCTTTCTTTGAGATACTCTCTTGTGTCCTAGACTCTTATTAAGAACCCAACATCTATTGCTATATGGATTGCGGCCTGTATATCAAGGACTTAAAATGTAACAGTCATAAATAAGAGAAAATATACAATATTTGTATTTTGGGTCTGGGTAACCTAACTCAAGAATATTTTTTAATTCTTCTACATACACCCATCAAATCTAAAGACAACTATTTTTTAAAGATGATGACTTTTTTCTATTCTGTAATTTTGACTGCTCTGTCAAGAACTGGGAATTTATAGGGGCATGGAGTCAGTGTCTTCAACTGCATCAATGTTTCTATTTTTATCCCCAAAACCATATTGTTGTGTTACTATAGCTCAGTAGTATAACTTGAAATCTAAAATATCTAAACTTCCAACAGTTTTTAGTATGGAGGATTGTTTTAACTGTTTAGGGTTTTTGCTCATTTGTTTTTTATTGTTTCTTTTTTTGTTTTTGTTTTATATTCATTTTTATATATGTGTTTTCATATAAAACTGAAAATTAGTTTTTCAATTTATTAGAAGAATATGTTGGGATATTAATTGAGATTGGATTGAAAATATATATTACTATTTGTAGCAGAGCTATTTTCACTACATTAATTCTAATAATGCAAAAGCATAAGGTTTTTTTTCTACTTCTGATAAGTCCTTCAATGAATTTCTTCAATGCCTTAATGCTTTATTGTACAAGTCTTCTACATGCTTGTTTAGAATTATCTGAGTTCTTTTTCAGTCTGCCATTTGTTTATAGGAATGCTAATGATATCTGTGGGTTTCTTTTATAGCTTGCTATTTTACTGGAAGCATTTACTAGCTGTATATATTTTATTTTTAACATGTATTTATTATTGAAAGTTACATACGATCACAACCCCCTCTCTCCTCCCTTCCAGGTCCCACCCTCCCACCCTTTTACCCTCTTCCATGCTCTTTCCCCTCTCCCTCCCATCTTTCTCCTCAGGTGAAGGGGGGTCTCACATATCAACCACCTCAGTTCATCAGTCACCTGTGGGCTAAGAGCTTCCTCTTGCTCTGGGCCCTGACATGGCAGCCCATCCAGAGTAAAGTGACCCATTAACAGGCAACAGAGTTCATGACTAAGATTGTACCCTCCCTTACTTGCTCTGGGATCTGTATGAAGACCAAGTTGTCTATCATGTATATTTATATAGGGTTATCTAGGTCTAGGCTACAATTTTTTTCTGCTTTAGTCTCTGTAAGCCTCTAGGGACCTAGATTGGTTGGTTCTGTTGATCTTCATGTGTTGTACTTGTACCCTCTAGGTCTGTCTATTCCTCCTCCCTCTCATATATAGGACTCCCAGAGCTCCATCTAATGCTTATCTGTATATCTCAGCATCTGTTTTGATCTGGTGCTGGGTGGAATTTTTGTAGGATAGTTATGCTAGGTTCTTGCTCTTTTGTGTCTGTGAGTTGTAGGATAGTTATCCTGTATTATATGGCTAAAATCCAGTCATAAGTGAATATATACCATTGGTATCTTTCTGGATCTGGGTTACCTCATTCCGGATGAGCTTTTTCAAGTTCCATCCATTTGGTTGCAAGTTGCATGATTTCCTTGTTTCTGATAGCTGTATTCCATTGTGCAAATGTACCATAGTTGTTTTGTTTGTTTTATCCATTCCTCTGCTGAAGGGCAAGTGTGTTGTTCCTAGTTTCTAGCTATTAATGATTATGAATAAAGTTGCTATGAACTTAGTTGAGCCTATGTCTTTATGGTTTGGTGAAGAAGCTTTTGAATATATGACCAGGAGTGGGATGGGTGGGTCTTCAGGTAAAACTATTCCCAGTTTTCTGGGATATTCCAAAGTGGTTGTACAGGTTTACACTCCCACCAGCAATGGAGGAGTGCTCCTTTTTTTCCACAGGCTTGCCAGCATGAACTGTCACATGAATTTTTGATCTTAGTCATTCTGAGGGGTATGAAAAGGAATCTCTGTATTGTTTTGAGTTGCATTTGCCTGATAACTAAGGATGTTAAGCATTTCTTCAAGTGTCTCTCAGCCATTAGAGAGTCCTCTTTTGTGAATTCTTGGTTTAGCTCTGAACCCCATTTTTGATTGGATTATTTGGTTTCTTCATGCTCAATTTCTTTAGTTCTTTGTAAATTTTTTATATGAACCCCTGTCAGATGTGAGGTTGGGGAAGATCTTTTCCCAATTTGCAGGCACCTGTTTTGTTTTAATGATGACCTCCTTTGCCTTATGAAGCTTTTCAGTTTCATAAGGTAGCATCTATTGATTGTTGGTCTTAGAGCCTGAGCTATTGGTGTTCTGTTCAGGAAGTTGTCACCTGTACCAATGAGTTTGATCTTTTTCACCACTTTCTGTTCTATTAGATTTAGTGTGCTATAGTATCTTTTTGTTTGGTTGTTTGGTTTTGGTTTTTGTTGTTATTATTGTTTATTTTTTGTATCTTGTATCTTGTTACTTTACTAGAAGTATTTATCAGCAGTAGATATTTTGCACTCAAACAGACCATCATGTGTTTTTTTTTCATTCAGTCTGTTTATTTTGTGGATACTGTTTATGTATTTATTTATGTTAGTTGAATGATACCTGAATCTCTGAGCGAAGCAAACTTGATCATAGAGCAACATTTATCTCATTTCTTCTTGGATTCAATTTGCAAGAATTTTATTGAGAACTTTTGCTTCTATGATCCTAAGAAAAATTAGTATGTGATTTTTCTTTTTTTGGGTCTTTGCGTGTTACTGTATCAAGGTAATTGTGATCTCAGAAATAAAATAGACAATATTTTTTCTGTATATACTTTGTTGAATAATTATAGGAATCTCAACATTAATTCTTATTTGAAAGACCAGTTGAGTTCTGTACCAAAACCATCTGGCCCTCGGCTTTTATTCCATCAAGAGACTTAGTTACCACTTCTATTTCACTAAGGACTACAGATCTGTTTAAGTTGCTAATATGATCTTCATTTATCTATATAGGTTTTATATATCAAGAAATTCATCTATTTCTTTGTAATTCCCCCCTTTAAACTCAAATATTGTTAACTTGGATCTTTACTTTCTATCCTAAAGTTAATTTTGCTAAAGGTTTGCCAATTATTAATTTTCTCAAATAACTAACTCTTCATTTCATTGCTCCTTTGTGTTGTTTGGGTTTATTTGATTCTATTATACTGATTTCAGGGCCAAGGTTCATTATTTCTTGCAGTCTACTCTTCTTTGAGTGTTATTTCTTCTTGTTATTTTAGAGTATTTAGGTGTGCTGCTACATTACTAATATGATCACTCTCTCTCATAAACACTTAGTGCTATAGACTTGCCTCTGAGAACTGACTTCATTATATTCCAAAGATTTGTGTATGTTGTGTATTAATTTTTCTATTGTGAAGATATTTAATTTCCTTCCTGATCTATGTCTTCACCCCTTTTTCATTCAAAAGTAATTCAACAATGAATTGCCAATTTCCATGAGCTTGTATTCTTTCTGTGGTTGTTGACATCCAGCTTTAATCCATGATGGTCAGGTAGGATTCAAGGTGTTATTTCAATTTTCTGATATCTGTTCAGACGTGATTTGTATCCTAGGTTGTGTTTTATTTTTAAAGAAAATGCCATGAGCTACAGAGCAGAAGGTATATTCTTTTGTGTTTGGGTAAACTTCTCTGTATATGTTAGCTAGGTTCATTTCATTTATAATGTCATTTAACTCCATCATGTTTCTGTTTAGTTTTTGCTTCTGTGATATTTTTATTGGGAATAATGGGGTATTGAAGTCTCCCACATTCACTGTGTGAGGTTCAATATGTAATTTTAGCTGTAGTGGGGTTTCTTTTAGAACCGTGAATGCCCCTATGTTTTGTGAATAAATGTTTAAAATTGCAGTATACTTTGGGTATATTTTTACTTTGAAGACTATGTGTCTTTTTCTCGCTTCTGATTAGCTTTGGATTGAGGTTTATTTTGTCAGATATTAAAATGGTTATACCTATTTGCTTCTCTGGTCATTTGTTTGGAATAACTTTTTTCATCTATCCTTGATGGAAAGGTTTGAGGAAACATGTATTTTTATAATTTCATTGTGTCTGATAACAACAACATTTCTAATTTTTAGGAATCTATTCTGTCTTTTTGTATTCTTATTTCTGAAATATTCATTCATTTCATTTATTTTTTTGCATATGTCTTTTTATTTTATTTTTTTAATAAATAAATTTATTTATTTGTTGCTTCAGGTTACATCTCCATCATATTGTCCTCTTTCCCCCCTTCCCAGCCCCGCCCTCTCATCCTCTACCCCCTAAACCTTCCACCTACTCCTCTGGAGTGGAGTGTCCCTACATAACTGTACCTCGCCCCAGTTCAGAAGTCATATGAGGGCCAAGAGCCTCCTCATACACTGCGAGCCTACAAGGCAGTACTACCAGTGAGAAGTGTCTCATTTCCAGGGAGAGAAAACTAAAAAACAAACAAACAAACAAAAAGTCTATGTCCATATTCCCTTTGATGCATTGGTTGTATTATAAATATCCTGTACTATATAGTTAAAATCCTACTATAAGTGGATAGATGCCATGTGCATCCTTCTGAGTCTGGGTTAGCTCACTCAGGATGAGCTTCTCTAGTTTCATCCATTTGGCTGCAAATTGCATAATTTCATTGTTTCTGATAGCTGAGTAATATTCCATTGTGTAGATGTACCACAGTTTTTTAATCCGTTCTTCAGTTGAGGGACATCTGGGTTTTTTCCAGTTTCTAGCTATTACAAATAAGGCTGCTATGAACATAGATGAGGAAACTTCCTTGTGATTCAGTGAGGAGTCATTTGGGTGTATACCCAGAAGTGGTATGGCTGGGTCTTGAGGCAAAGCTATTCCAAGTTTTCTAAGATATACCCATACTTACCTCCATAGTGCTTGCACAAGCCTGCACTCCCACCAGCAATGGAGGAGAGTGCCCCTTTCTCCACAACCTCGCCAGAATTTGCTTGCTCAGCTGGATTCGGTTTTATGTAAATATATTCATATTAAAACATATTTTAAATAATTTGAGTATTTGGTTTTATGTGATAATATTACTCCTGAAAAGAGTTGCCATTTACTTCTGTCAACACTTTTTCAAGTTTATCAATCATTAATCATCTTAATATAATTATATAGTAAGAAATGTCTCTAATATTCAAATAGTTGTAATCTGAGCTTCATTGTGGTGAGCTCCAGTTTCACTATCTTCAGTTTTGCATTCACAATGGACTTCCCTGGGATCCAGAAAGTAAATACTTACTGTGTCATATTGTCTTTATTGGCTTTTCCTTCTACATTTTTTGTCTTCATTTTGTTAAACTGTCAAAAGGCTAGTTCCCTCTTTCAGTCACTTTTCATCCCCCAGCAGTTACCTGATACATTATCTGTGAGAAATGTGTGCTTGTTATTTTCAGTTACTTTTCTCTTCCTATTTGCAGATCAGAGGGACTTCACTATTGAATTAACTCTTTGCTTTGTTTTCTTAAAATATTTAATTATCCACAATGAAATACCTATAAGAGCAAGTTCTGTAATATTTTATATTTAACATTAGTTTAATGAAATTTCTCTCTGTATAAGCATATTTTTACAAAAATATTTTAATCTATTTTGAAGTGTTTTATTCTTTTCCTTTTTATTGAAGATAGTTTTTTTCTCATACAATATATTCTGATTATGATGTTCCTTCCCTCCACTCCTCCCAGTTTCTCCCAGTCCTTTTTCATATGTGTCTGCTCCCTTTCTGTTTCTCATTAAATTTTTTTCTAAGGGTTATAACATATAATATAATAAAATTAAACAAGAGCTAACACACCATAGGAAGACAAAACAAACAAGCAAAGAAACAAAAAAAAAAAGAGTCCAAGAAAAGGCAACAGAATATAAGGGCAATCTGGCTTTAGCATCTATCACCCCATTGACTGCCAGACTTGATTTGGTTGAATAGGCTCTTGTCCCCCT
>CAJQZJ010000753.1:1118611-1141197 GCA_907164525.1 Lophiomys imhausi | reverse complement strand
ACATTTTTATTCTTATTACTCACTAGGTAAAATTTAATACACTGACACTAGTTTATTCCACCATAAACATTTTTAATATATTTTAATTGAAACTTCTTTTTATGGATGTCAGTGTAATCCAGGTGAATAGAGATATAGAAGAAGTTCATATTTTCTTCACTAATGAAAATGCATCAGTGAATTTACAGAATAAAGAACTTTATAAATATTAGAGGTTTTAAGAGAATGGTTTATCGGTTTATTATTTTTACAAACTATATTATAGTTGGTTGTGGGTTTGAAGTAATTTTATGATGTCACCATTGGAATTCTTAGTTGTCATTACTTCTGTCCAAGGTCTTTCACTACAATCCTTTTTGCTCCTTCAATTGTTTTTCTTTCTTTCTCTCTCATTTAAAGTATTTATTGCTATCAATCTAAGTGTCTAGAATTGATTCAATATATGCTACTGTTTCTTTTTCATTTCATAATGTTACTTCTATTGGTGTATATTAATTTTCATTATATTCTCGTATATGTCCATAATGCAATTCATTTGCACCACTATCCCATTTTTCCCTATTTCTACCAATTCTCTTCCTCTTTCAGACTACTCTTTTTGTACAATCTTTCACATCATTTGATTACTATACCATAAGTTTTATTAAAACTATTTATAAGAGCATAGATGAGGGTTTTCTTACAGGAAAACAGGCACTTTACTAGTGGCTACACCACTGGTGAAAAAAATCTCTCCCTCCTCCACCTTCCTATAAATGTCTATCAAAATCCTCAAGATGGGGCTCTAAATGTCCTTCTTTCCATAGCAGGCTATTGACAAGACCATTCTTCTGCAGTTTCTAAGATGCTAGAGTATATTAGTTATGTCATGTTTGCAAATTAGTTTACCACACTGTTCCACCAGCTTTCTCAAGCTTTTAATTCTTTTTCATTATGATGATTTATTACTTCAAGTTACATCTCCATCATAGCCCCACCCTTTTTAATTTTTATAACCCTTTTTACATGTTCCATGAACTATAGAGGAAGTGTCATAACTATTGCATTTTTCACTGCTCATTTCTCAAATTCCCTATAACAAACATTTCACTTATAAGCTGCTTTATTTATTGTTGAAATCTTGTTTTAAAATAATCCATTATTTTCAATTGAAAATTAATTTCTTTAATCTGCAAGAACATTCTTGTCTTTCCTGCTGCTCATCTCATTTAATCCTCATCACCCATATCCATTCCTCTCTGTCACTTGACAACCCACAGAAGCTCTGTACCAGGAACTTCACAGCTCCCAACTTTACTAGGCTCCAAGAGGGTAAAATAACTAAAGAGCAGAATACTTGTTCATTAAAGAAAACATCAAATAACGGCACCAAGAAACTTTTCAAATAACGTAATACCCAATTCTTAGAACCTAGCACAAAACCAGATATAAACACCAGTAACTTTATTGCAGTAGGCCCTGGGAAATCAATGTAGCTAAAATAGAAGGCAAAGACTTCAAAATAGCAACTACGAATATGGTCAAGGACCTTAAAGAAGTATGAATAAACTCTTCAACAAAACTCAAATAGTAGAATGCAATGAAAAAAAAACAATTCAAGACATGAAATTAGAACACAAAAACAATAGAATAATACTCATGCCCACATATACACTCAGAAAGACTAAACCAAATTAGAAATGGAAATATTAGGATGAAAAACAAAATGTCAAGGATAAGTCTTACCAACAAATTGTAATATGTGTTAAGATACAGTTTGCATGTGTTGAAAACAAGTTAGGAGAAATGGATATCTCAGTAAAAGAAAAATATTAACTATAAAAATTTCAGACACAAAATATCAATGGAATCTGGGACAATATAAAAGAAAAAATCTACAAATAATATTAAAAAAAGAGAAGAACCTTGGATTAAAGACTCAGAATATACACAAATATTTATAAAATCTTAGACGAAAATTATCCAAATCTGAAGAAATAGGTACATATCAAGGTATAAAAAGCATTCCAAATATCAATTAGAAGCAGAAAAGAAATTACCTATGACTCATAATTATCAAGAGTGTAAATGTATGGAACACAGAAAAGATATTTAAAGTAAAAAAAAAAATACCTCATCACATATAAAAATAGGCTCATTGGAAGGACACATGACTTCTTCATGGTGATTCTAAAAGTCAGAAGGGCCTGGACTGATATTCTCAACACTGAGAGACCAGAGATGCCAGCCCAGACTCCTATGAAATACAAAATAACAATTACAGTGTAAAGGGAAATAAAAACATCCCACATATGTATGGACTGGACATTGGGAATGTATGCTAAGCCCTATAACTCTCATAATTGTGGCCTAATTATTTCTGTTCTTTTGCATTGTATTTATTGTTATAAGAGAAAGAGCCATTTGTTGGACAGAAAAGGGGAGCTGTTGGGGGGAAAGATATACCTTAAACTTTAAAAAAAGGGGGATGGGTAGTTGAGGGGGAAGAGGGTGGGAGGATGAGACTGGTGGGGAGTAGGAAGGGGATTGCGATTGAGATGTAACTTGAAGAAATAAAAAAATAAATGAAAAAATTAAAAAAATCCCACATTAAAAACAATTTTGAACAATCTGTACCTATAAGTTTTGCAAAATGCACTAAAAAATAAACCTGTTTGAAAACTTAAGCACACCCAACAAGACAGAAGGAATAAATAATCCCAGAAAACTACATCAAAGTGCTTGGATACAATATAACAACAACAACAACAACAACGACAAAAAAAAAACTGGAAACAATAAACACCATTCATTGATGATCATCAATATTAATGGTCTCAAATTACCTATTAAAACACTCAGAAAAAAAGATTAAACTACAAAACAGAATCCAACCTTCTATGATATTCAAAAATCATACTTCTTCATCAAAGTTAAATATCACCTCAAGGTAAAAGAATGGAAAACAGTATTACAAACAAATGGCCCAATAAACGAGCATGGGTAGGCATTTTGACATCTGACAAAGAAGATTTCAATTCAAATATAACCAGAAGAGATAGGACATTTCCTACTCAATAAGGAAAACAATCCACTAAGAGAATATATATTACAGTTCTTAAGAGCTATGTATAAACACAAGGCTACCCAGTTCATAAGAGAAATGCTGCTAGAGATTAAAATCACCTAATGACTTTCACACAGCAATAGTGGTTGACTTCAATCCCCAATTTTCTCTACTACAAAAATCATTCAGAAAAAAACTAAACAGACACATGATTGTGTTAAATAGTATCATAAAACAAATTATCCTAACAGACATCTACAGAGCATTTTATCCAAGTACATAAGAATACACTTTCTTCTCAAAAGGTCATGGAAATTTCCCCAAAATAGATCACATAGTTGAACACAAAAGAAGTGTTAGAGAAAGGTCTAACATTGATTCTCAGAGGCTAATTTCAGTGCTAGAGATCTGGTTACTGTCCTTTCTGAGGCACTCTCTGATTGGTTAATAAAATTATTGATGGCCAATTAGCTGGGCAGAAAGAGTATCAGAAGGTGGGACTTCCTGGGACGAAGAAAGGAACCCTTGGTATTACACAGAGGAACCTCTCTTTCCAAAAGGAGACATGGAAGCAGATAGATGTGTCTAAGAGCTTTGGAAGGTACCAAAAGTCACATGACTGGTTGGGATTAGATGCTCTGGGATTAATTTAGGTGAACTAGTTGAGAATATGCCCAGCTAAGGGCTAAGTGTTGTAACATTAAAAGTTCTTGGCATATTAAATTATTGAGAAAAAGGCCACAGAAAGTTTCAGATTGAAAAGCCTACAGGGCTCTAGTTAAAGTAGGCTTAAAGACTTCTGGCTACAGACCTGATGTCAAACCCTGGAGTCTACCCTGCCAGGCCACCATCAGCTGTTCTGCCAGCCTAATATTACAGTTTATACTTATTAATAAATATAATTGATAGCTAAATTGCAGTTTCAAACAAGTCTCCATAGGTATAATGAAACTGATATAATATCCTGGGTTATATCTTGTTGAGGTGTTGGTCCAAGCGTCCCCATGGAAACCACAAACATTACAAGGTATTGTCAAGTCTATTGATTGTTCTTTATATCATGGTGATAAGGCTCTGTTGCTGAAGACAGCATTTTCACAGGACACTAAACACAGAAATCCATCTGTTGCCTAACTATAAGCTTTAGTCCAACTCACTGAAGTTTTCGTTTTGGAAGGTACTTTGACCCCACTGGAGAAGAAGAATAATCATCAAAAATTCCCAGCTCCAAACACTGCAAGCTAAATTCTGGCCTGCCTGTAAGATATGCTGACTCAGGAGCAAAGCAAACATTGTGGAAGGACCTAATCACTTTCTGCTTGGATTTAAGTCCTACTTTATGCCTTGAAACTCATCTGACACTGCTCTGTTGGCCACCTGGTACTTCATAGTTCCAGAACCTAGGGAATAGCATAATGGTATGTTGTTCTTCTGAGACTGCATAACAATAAAATAACTCTACTGGTAATACCCATAGATCAATATTTTGCTTGGCCCTTATTGGTGTGATGCTTTTTTCAGTAGATGGAAACTAACACAGACACATACAATTGAATCATGCTTAAACACTTACTCCTAAGTGGACTCTCTTTATAAAGCCTCTCCCTTTATAACTTAGGGATCTATGTGGAAGGAGCATCAGAGGTGATGGATGACTTAAAAGAAATATATAACAGGATTGATGTAAATATGAACTCTTATAGACTGTGATAAACTCACAAAACTCACTCATGTACAGGTTGGAGACAGATGAGGTTGCAGCTCTGAGAGGGAGAAGAGGATGTGGACTTCCACCACAACCAAGAAGATATCTAAAATTGATATCCTCTTGCAAATTAAAATTCAGTTTTCCCCAATGGTGATCAACGTCAGGACAGACTGTGTGACTAGGAGTTGCTGGCCAGCACAATATTAACTTAAAGGAATTTTCGGAATTATGTACATTGAACTTTCTGTATTATTTTTCTTTTGCTTGCTTATTTTGTTTTTTTTTTGTTTGTTTGTTTGCTTGCTTTTCTAGGGTTTCCATGTGTGTGTTTCTTGTTTCATGTATTTGTTTTCTTGTTTTGTTCTTTTTAGTATGCCAAGTCCTTGAAAAAAGAAATGGAAGAGGCCATCAGAGATGAAAAGATCTCCCATGCTCATGGATAGGTAGGATCAACATAATAAAAATGGCCATCCTACCAAAAGCAATGTACAGATTCAATGCAATTCTTATCAAAATACCAACAAAATTCTTTACAGACCTGGAAAAACCAAGTCTCAACTTCAAATGGACCAATAAAAAACCCAGAAGAGCTAAATCAATCCTGTACAATAAAAAAAAAAAGAAAACTAAACAACAAAAAAAGCCAACATCTGAAGGTATCACCATCGCAGATTTAAAGCTATACTACAGAGCAATAGTAATAAAAAAAAATCATGGTACTGGTATAGAAACAGACCAGTGGATCAATGGAATAGAATTGAAGACCCAGAAATGAACCCACACACCTATGGTCACTTAATTTCTGACAAAGAAGACAAAACCATACAATGGAAAAGGGACAGTATCTTCAACAAATGGTGCTGGTCCAACTGGATGTCCACATGTAGAAGAATGAGATTAGATCCATACTTACCACCTTGTACAAAACTTAAGTCCAAGTGGATCAAAGACCTTAACATAAGGCCAGACACACTAAATCTAATAGAAGAGAAACTGGGGAAAACCCTTGAACTCATAATCACAGATGATGCCTTCCTGAACAGAACACCAACAGCTCAGGATCCAAGACCAACAATCAATAAATGGGACCTCATGAAACTGAAAAGCTTCTGTAAGGTAAAAGACACTGTCATTCGGACAAAATGGCTGTATACAGATTAGGAAAAAGTCTTCACCAACCCCAGATCTAACAAAGGGCTAATATCCATAATTTACAAAGAACTCAAGAAATTAAATGCCAAGAAACCAAATAATCCAATCAAAAAATGGGGAAGAGAGCTAACCAGAGAATTCACAAAGGAGGAATCCCTAATGGCTCAGAGACACCTGAAGAAATGCTCAGCATCCTTAATCATCAGAGAAATGTAACTCAAGACAACTCTGAGATTCCATCTCACACCTGTCAGAATGGCTAAGATCAAAAGCTCAAATGACAACACATGCTGGCAAGGGTGTGGAGAAAGGGGAACTCTCCTTTGTTGCTGGTGGGAGTACAGGCTGTGCAACCACTATGGAGGTCAGTCTGGCCATATCTTAGAAAACTTGGAATAGCTCTCCCTTGGGACCCAGCCATACCACTTCTGGGTATACATCCAAATGATTGCTCTCCAAACCACAAGGACGTTTCCTCATCTATGTTCATAGCCTTATTTGTAGTAGATAGAAACTAGAAACAACCCAGATGTCCCTCAACTGAGGAATGGATTAAAAAAAAAACTGTAGTAGATCTACACAATGGAATACTACTCAGCCATCAGAAACAACGAAATCATGAAATTTGCAGCCAAATCAATGGAACTAGAGAAGCTCTTCCTGAGTGACCTAACCCAGACTCAGAAGGATGCACATGGTGTCTTTTAACTTATAATCGGATTTTAGCCCTATAGTACACATAACTATGCTACAGCCAATGCACCAAAGGACGCAGTAACATAGACTTTTTTACTTGTCCATGAGACAATTTGTCCTAGTGGTGCTGCCTTGTAGGCCCCCAGTGTATGAGCAGGCTCTTGACCCTCATATGACTGCTGAACTGGGGTGGGGGACTGATATGTAGGGACACTCCACTCCAGAGAAGTGAGTTGGAAGGGATACGGGGTAGAGGGTGGGAGGGCAGGACTGGGAGGTGTGGAAAGAGGGTACCTTGATGGAGATATAACCTGAAGTAATAAATAAGCCTAAAAAAGAAGCTAAAAATTAATCCAAATGAATACTGCAATTAATATTTTCACAATAAGAAATTTTCCCTAGTTTGTTTATTTCCCATTATTGAGAATGTGGATATGTTAATATAACTTAGTTTATAAACAAACTACAATCACAAAACTTATTTCTTTTTTATATATTTCCCATTTAAATATGATGCCCACATCTCAATTAACAATGTAAAGTATATTTTAAAGAATGTATATTTACAGTTATGTTAAATAATATGGATTGCATAAATGTGAAATATTGTTAACTTTATTAGTATTTAAAGAGAAAATGCATCTCTCATGCTTTGTCTTTCTTATTACTCATGTTCCCCAAATGACTGGCTGTTTAAGCATAAAACAATTTTGCTTTGATGAAATCATCTACTATATATTCTGAGAGTTGATTACTGTGGCATAGTGCATAAATTTATCAAATACTATGAATTATAAATGATTTGAATTTTGTTAAATTCTCTAGCATATCCTATTCATTTTAAATTTATTTAGTCTGTAGTTTCTTGTTGTTACAATGTTAGTACTCAATAATAACATAACAGTAACTCACCAGTTAATATATTTCAGAATAGTAGTTGCTATATAATGTGGGTATCAGTTTCCAAAATTGGCTACAATATGGTGACTTGGAACTCAACAGTAATCATAAATGAACTAATATTTAAGATTATTTATTGCACATGCAATAAGTTCAATAGATGTAATTCAAAATGATACATATATATTACATACAAAATTACATTCATAAAATGAATAGTAGGATAGAAGTATGTTTATAATAACAAAGATATTCAACACTGCTTATTAAAAAACTATTAATAAAATGTTATTTATAATCAATAGCAAGAGACATTCTTAAAAGTGGTTGGAATCAAGAATTAGAAGGTGATTCCCTTTATCATTGAGAAAACAGTAAATGAAACAGAGCTGAAGATTTTTTCCATATGTCAGTTTACAAAAATATTATCCACAATAAAAGTCTTCTTAAAATCATTTGGGCTTCATTGCTATTGTGGTTTTACATCTATTTGATGCTATAGTTGCCTATTTATATAATTCCCTTCTAAATCAAAATTCTGAACTCCATCAGTTATTATTTTGATGTAGGTCCTGAAGTAGAGAGAGAGACTGTTAATCTTGAATATTGCACATTCCTATTTTTGTTGTTTAATCCTCTAGGCATTAAGCAAATTCATCTCCTTGACTACTGTTATTGGATAAAGTTCACCTCCCAAGTTAATGTGAACCTTGTTCTCAGTATGACATTTTTAATATGTAGCGATTCATTTAAGATATATGGAAAATCTCTAAGTTGAAACACCTTAAGTAACTGATGTAGTACTTTTGAAAGGTATTATGTAAGTCTCATGGTACCTTGATTAGTAAACAGTCTCACTTTTTGGTTTATAGGGTTGACATTCCATCTTTCCCTTTTACATATATGCCCATAAGTTTAAATGTTTTTTTTTATTTACTCTTAACATGGACTTCCAATATTTTTTAATTCAAACCCAATACAGCAAGCTATTATCTCTAGGAAATTTCTCCTACAAATATGAATTTTTATTCTTACATTAATACATATTATCTTGAAAGTATTCCAGTTTTATAATCATAGACTATTTGATAAGCAGGTAAGAAAATAAAATCCTTACATGAGGTAAAAGAGTGAACAGAGAAAAATGTAGTGAAGGCAAAGATCATCCAAATAATTAGTTCTTTTTGACATGATACATTGAATAGCAGACGTGCTTCCCATTGTCAGGTTTTTTAAGCCTAATCCTTATAGGATCTTAAATCTTATGTCTTTATCTTTGATCTCATTTATTAAACCAGATTATCATTCTTTATTGAAAGTTATGGGGTCAATTCAAGTCATTTAATATAAGTACATTTGTATCATTAATTTTTTTTCTCTTTTTTTAATGTTTATTTATTTCTTCAAGTTACATCTCCATCACAGCCCTCTCCCTCCACTCCTCCCAGCCCCACCCTCCTACCCTCTCACTCTTCCCCCAGTGCATAATTCTTTTTTTTCAGTCCAAAAAATGGTTCTTCCTCTTATAACAATAAATACAGTGCAAAACAACTGAAATAAATAGGCCACAATTCTGAGAGTTATATGGCTTAGCATACATTCCCAATGTCCAGTCCATATATATCATTAATTTATTAAACACATGCCCGTTTTCCTTAAAATATAGAAACAGTGCTGTAATAAGATAAGAGCTTTTCTGCTGTGTCCAAGAGAGAGGCCAAGATCATGTGCTCTGACCTAATACTGCAGAGGACCAGTTCAGGTTGAGCACACAGAGGCACTGTTTCTCTTGAAGGGTGTGAGCCAGTGGAAGCTGCACCTCACAGCAGGTGAGCTCACCTGACACCCAGAGCTGTAAGTAAGATGAAACATCTTCTTAATGAAAAGCGAGAACATGTTAGCCTAAAAGTTCGTGTATGAACTAAGGGCTGTAATGTCCTCTCTTACACTCTAGAATACAGAAAGATAAAATGGGATTCTGATGAAGAAGTTATTCAAGATGGAGTCAAGAATATTCATTGAAAAAAAAAAAGAACATGGCTGATCTTAATACTATATTGTCTTTTGTGCTAGAACTAGTTTCTTGGACCTTGCTTTACTGTGAGTTGAGGGACAGAGTAGCAGGTGTGCACCCATAGATAATAGGGAACAGCTTAAAAGTGCATCTTCTGGATTTTTTCTCAGGTTTTTGAACCTTTTTCCAACTCCTTATCTCACAGGCAGGGCAACTGTGGTTACATAACAGCAAGATCGTATCTTATTTCCTTCTCGGATATTCTATGACTTTTAACATTTTTATTGAAAATGTGACTATCAGAAGCCTTATTTGCCACCATTCAATCGCACCCGAGTTCTGAGTAATGGTATCAACATGTGGGAATCAATAGGCCTTATTTAGATCCATCCCCTATGGCACATTTCTAGATGGTTTATTTGGGAGGAATGTCATAAGTAGCCATCAAACTCACTTCATTTAATTTTGTATGTGTAGAGACAGAATCTTTTTGTACAACTCAATGTATATGTTAGGAAGACCTAGGACAGTACTCAGCTCTCCCTTCCTCACAGGTTACACCAGTGTAGTATGAGACAGTCAGTGGAGGTCAGTGGTAGCCTGGATTTCTTGCCTGGTCAGTATTTTGATAGATTTTCTTCTTAATTGATGGTGATTACATTAGCTTTATTTTGAATAGAAATGTCTTATTTAAATGTTTTTGTTGACATTCTTTCTTGTTTGTATAGGGCTTTGAAACAATAGTTTATTTTTTTAATTTATTTTTTTATTTCTTCAAGTTACATCTCAATCCCCTCTCTACTCCCCCTCTAGTCCCACCCTTCCACACTCTTCACCCTCAACCGCCCATCCTCTTCTCTTTTTTTTTAAGTTTAAGGTATATCTTTTCCCCCAACAGCTCCCCCTTTCAGTCTAACAAATGGTTCTTTCTCTTATAACAATAAGTACAATACAAAACAACAGAAATAAGTAGGCCACAATTATGAGAGTTATATGGCTTAGCATACATTACCAATATCCTAGTAATGCTTAAAAATGAAATGTGAGACCTGAGAGGGATTTACTAGGTACAATACCTTTAATAAGTGTTACCTTTAATTTTGTATCAATATACAAAGATCAATACCAATGTGGCCAAATATAACCTTAATTTTGTATCAATATGCAAAGATCAATACCTATGTAGCTGAATAGATAGCTTGAGTCTCATAGTTAAATTTTGAGTTGTTTAAGAATCAAGAGGGTGTTCTGGACCTAAGAAGATGTTTTTAAAATTGTGAGGCAAGTTAGTATGAAAGCTGAGTTAGATATAGAACTTTAAACTCATGGAGATGGTTAGATAGTAGAATGTTAAAGTCAGGTGCCAAATACATATGGACTGGACATTGGGAATGTATGCTAAGCCATATAACTCTCATAATTGTGGCCTATTTATTTCTGTTGTTATGTACTGTATTTATTGTTATAAGAGAAATAACCATTTGTTGGACTGAAAGGGAGAGCTGTTGGGGAGGGGAAGATATACCTTAAAGTAAAAAAAAAAAAGGGTAGAGAATGGGGGGGTTGAGGGGGAAGGGGGGGGAAGGGGGGGACAGGGGGGGGGAATAGGGAGGGGATTGTGATTGAGATGTAACTTGAAGAAATAAAAAATAAATTATTAAAAAAAATGAAATGTGAAGTTTCGGCCTTTTGCTACCAACTGTCATAAACTGTTTAGGATAATTAAGAAATGCAAACTAATAGTCATACAATAGTCTATTTTTACAGAGGCAATCCTGCAGCAGTGGAATCACTTCTGGAGGACTGGATCAGTGGAACAGACTAGAGGTATGTTCTTACAGTTCCCAATAATCATATACTTTATGACTCTTAAACAAAATTGTTAACTTTAAAAATATTTTTATGTTTTTTTTTCTCAGCAGGTTGCTGAGAAACAGTTTTCCTGTATAGCTCAGGCCAGTATTTAACTCATGATACTTCAGCTTCAGCTTCCTGGGGCATCTAAAACAACACTTAGGTCACAAGTTTGTTTTTTTAATTGGTCTATGAACAGCAGTCAATAAATGGGACCTCATGTAGCTGACAAGCTTCTGTAAGGCAAAGGACAGTCACTAGAACAAAACAACAACCTATAGATTAGGAAAAGAACTTTACCAACCTCACTTCTGACAGAGGGCTAACATCCATAATTTATAAAGAACTCAAGAAATTAAATGTCAAGAAACCAAATAATCCAATGAAAGAAATGGGAAAGAGAGCTAAGCCAAGAATTCAAAAAGGAGCAATCTCTAATGGCACTGAGAAATTTGAAGAAATGCTCAACATCCTTAATCATCAGAGAAAGGCAACTCAATATGACTCTGAGATGCCATCTCACAGCTGTCAGAATAGCTAAGATCCAAAGCTCAAATGACAGCACATGCTGGCGAGGGTATGGAGAAAGGGGAACACTCCTCCATTGCTCGTGGGAGTGCAAGCTTGTACAACCACTATGGAATCATTCTGGTGATATCTTAGAAAACGTGGAATAGCTCTACCTCAAGACCCAGCCATGCCACTCCTGGTTATTCATCCAAATGATTCCTCACCAAACCACAAGGACGTTTCCTCACCTATGTTCATAGCAACCTTATTTGTAATAGCTAGAAACTATAAACAACCCACTTGTCCTTCAACTGAGGAATGGATAAAAAATAAAATAAAACTGTGGTACATCTACACAATGGAATACTACTCAGCCATCAGAAACAACAAAATCATGCAATTTGCAGCCAAATGGATGGAACTAGAGAAACTCATCCTGAGTGAGCTAACCCAGACTCAGAAGGATTCACATGGCATCTATTTACTTATAATCAGATTTTAGCCATATAGTACAGGACAACTATACTACAGCCAACGCCCCAAAGGGAAGAGGAACATAGACTTTGTTACCTGTTAATGAGCTACTTTGTCCTAGTGGGGCTGCCTTGTAGCTCCCCAATGTATGAGGAGGCTCTTGGCCCTCTTATGATTGCTGAACAGGAAGGGGGGCTGATATGTAGGGACACTCTACTCCTGAGGAATGGGTTGGAAAGTATAGGGGGTAGAGTTGGGGGGGCGGGCCTGGGAGGGGTAGGAAGAGGGTCCTGTGATGGAAATGTAACCTGAAGTAATAAATAAACATAATAAAAAAGAATGTCATTCCACTTGACATAGAACATTTGCATAGTGTGGGGAATAACAGCCCAGCAGACATATGTGTATATGGGGTCAAATTTGGGGAATAGAATTAAAAGCTAGCTTAAATGGGCTAAGATTGCAAAATCCAGGTAAAGGTTTGTGAAAATCCATCAGCTGTCTCTGTGTGCTCATTTATAATGGCAGGTTAAGGATTAATAACCACTGATCCAAATAACTATATTATACGTACTAGAAATAATTTAACTATTTACTTCTACATCAGTAGTTGCTCAGTCCACAAGGATGGATGCCCCCAGCTACCTTTCAATATATGCTGGAATCTCAAAGTATTAGGTTCTAATTTCAGTGAAAGAATGGATGTGTTAGCAAGGGAAAGGCAAACAGGTAAAGAACAAAATCTTCCTTTTTCTGCATCCTCAAATATACTTTCAGCCAAAAGTATGGCCAAAGATAAAGGTGTGCCTTTGTGTCTCAAGGTCCAAAGTAAAGGTGCATGTCTTCCCTCCTCAAGATCTGGATCAAAGGCATGAGTCTTCAAGCATCAATATCTGGATCAAAGAGTGTTTGTTTCTACCTCAAAGGTCTGCACTAGAAGTGGATTCACATACTTCAAAGAAAACAAGACATTTGCCATAGGTGTTCCCACAATGTCTGAATTATACTTCATTTCAGATGTAGTCAAATTGATAACCAAAAACAGCCACCACAAGTGATAATATTTTTGCCTTATTTTATTTTTTTATTTTATTAAGTTTAAGTTTTGATAATTAAGTTTATATTCAAAGGGGATTAGTCATCTATTCCTCATGAGTAATATCCTCCTTATATCCTTAAATATTTTGATAACAATCTGAATTAACCCCACTGACCCAAAATTTATCAAGGTATTTTACCCTGTTTTTTATTCCTTTTCAATATTCTTTCAGGGCCTGTCCCATACTTCTTCATCCTAAGCCCTTTCTTCTAGAAACCAGATATTGTAATCATAAACAAGTCACAAGCAATCCAATAGTTGTGATTTTTAAACTCATGCTCACCCTTTCTGAAAATAAAAGTTTATTCACAAGGTCAACAGAAGGCTCTGCCTTTCCTGGTTTCGGCTCCATCATTATCACTCACCTCCTTCTGTGAGGATCGCATGAGTAAAATTTCCAATATCAAGGACATGTTGCACATGAGGGACAAACATGTGGTCAACATAAGCCAGTGTTTAGACTGGCCAACTGAGAAGACAGCAGGTAAACTTAGATATGAGAACAATTAAAGTTTCCAGTCTTATTCATTGCAAATGCTAAAACAAAACTACAGTATGATACCATCATATGCTACCTAAGATATCAGAAGAATAAAATATAAAAAAGTCTATTAATATCATGAAAGTCAGTACTAAATATCTTATAGATCATTAATTTAAATATAAATTATAATTTGAGAAAATTTATTTCAAGAGATGGTGAGTAGGAATGCAAAATTGAGTTAAAAAGAAATGACTATAATATAATGAAGAGAAATCAACATATATATTCACACCAGTGGCATATACCATATTTTTATAACAGCAAAAATACTGATAGAACCCTGTTGCTCATCAGGAAATAATGGATGGAAAGTTATAATATATTCATTGCATGATGCATTACTTGTTATTTTTAAGATATAGACTATTCAAAGATGTAATCAAGTAGAAGAATCTAAAAATCATTTATGAATTTAAATGATAGAAGCTATATAAGGCATGCATAATGTGTATTGATTTTGTGATCAACTAGAAGACTCAAATACAGTCTGTGCACTTTAAATAAAAATTATATTTCAAGATTGTATCTGGAAATTAAAGGGTAGAAACTGACTACAAAAGAAAATTTGAGATACTCCTGAGTAATGATAATATTTTATATTTTTATAGATTGTTTAATTATATGACTGACAATATTCATCAAAATTAAGCAAATATTAATCTCTGAATTTTCAATGTGAAATTTTTTGATTGTTCATGGAATGGATAAACTTAGTTTTTAAAATTTGACTAAAACGTAACTTCGAGTTAGTTTTTTAATTTTAATTGTGTGTGTGTGTGTGTGTGTGTGTGTGTGTGTTTGTGTGTGTGTAGTTGCCCCTGTAGGCTGCCGGATCAGATATAACTTGAACTAGAGTTCTGAGAGGTTATGAGCTGAGAGTGGTGGGTGTTGGCCACTGAACTAAGATCCTCTGTCACCTGTGCTCTACTCTTAACAGGTGACCAATCCATCTGTCTTCTGCTAGATTTTATTGGCAACTTGACAAAACCTAGATATATTTTGGAAAGGAGTCTTCAGAGGAATTTTTGCCTATATTAGATTATCCCATGACCACATCTATGGGGCATTACTTTCACTGAAACTTGGTATGATTGCCTGTTTTGTGAGAGGTACTATACCTATGCAGCTGGGTTTATAAGAAAGCTAGCTCAGGATGAGTCAGCTAGGTAGTAAGCTGTGTTTCTCTGTAGGTCTTACCTCAGCACTTTCTTGAGTTCCTAATGAATTCTCACTCTTTTTAAAGTTTAGTTATTCATTATACATTCCTATCTTAGCCCTTTCTGTCGCCTCCTATGGGTCACTCCCTCCAGCCCTCCTTTCCCCTATTCCTCATCTCCTTTTCCTCAGAAAACCGGAGTGCCCCTACCACCCAACCCCTCCACATCTAATCGCATCTGGACTGAGTGCATCCTCTTCCACTGAGGCCATACACCACACACCTGTTAGGAGGAAGTGGCAAAAAATCATGCGTCAGAGTCCATGTCAGAGAAAACTGCTCCACTTGCTAGGGGACTCACATGATGACCAAGCTTCCCATCGGTTACATATATGTAGGGGCCTAGGTTCAGTTCGTGTTTCAGTCTCTGTGAGTGCAAATGGACGTAGGGGAGTTGACTCTGTTGGCCTTGTGGACTTTTGTCTCCTTGGGGTCTCTCTGTCTTGCCCCCGTGCTTTCACAAGATCCCTCATGTTCTGCTTTTTGTTTGGCTGTGAGTTTCAGCTTCTGTTTGGATCCTCTGCAGCATGCAGGATCTCAGAAGACAGTTATGTTATGATCCTGTCTGTAACTATCACTGGTTGGACATTCCCTCAGTTTCTGGTATATCTTTATACTTGTATTTCTTGTATGCAGGATAACTTTTGGGTTGTAGTTTTTGGATGGGTTGGTGATCCCCTCCCTCCCTTACAAGTCCTACCTAGCTAGAAGGAGGACACTTCAGTGTCTGTGAGCACTGCTTCTATGTGTCTCAGATAGAGTCACCTCCATATTCCCCAAGGGACCTACCCATTGCTGGTCTTCAGCTTGTCTCAGAGATGTCCCCATACCCCAATACAGTTTGCCATCTTTCTCCCAGCCCTTTCACCTTCTGAAACCATTCTCCCACAATTGATGTCTTTCTCCTTTCCCTCACCTCTCCCTCTCCTACCCAGTTCCATTTCTTCATCCACTTCCACTGTCTATTCTACTTCCCCTTCTGAATACAATTCAAGTATCCTACCTTGGGCCTCAGTTGATTAGCTTCTTTGGATCTGTGGATTTTCCTATGATTTCCCTGTAATATATGGCTAGCATCCTCTTATGAGTGAGTATATACTATGTGTATGTTTCAGGGTCTTGATTACCTAACTCAGGATGATCTTTTCTAATTCCATCATTTGCCTGTGAAGTTCATGATTTCCTTGTTTTTATTAGCTGAGTAGTGTTCCATTGTGTAAATGTACCACATTATCTTAATACATTCTCCGGTTGAGGGACATAATAGGTAGTTTCAAGTTTCTGGCTGTTATAAACAAAGCTAATGAACATAGTTGAGCAAAGATCCTTGCAGAATGGTGGGGCATCTTTTGGGCAGGAGTAGTATAGCTGGGTTTTGAGGAAGGACTATTCCCAATTTTCTGTGAAGCTCACAGATTGTTTTCCAACATGATAATGCAATTTTGCGTTCCCACCAGCAATGGAGGAGTGGTCCCCTTTCTCCATGTCCTTGCCAACATATGCTGTCCCTTGAGTTTTGGATCTCAGTCATTCCGACAGGTGTGAGATGGAATTTTGAGTTGTTTTGAGTCATTTCCTTGATGACTAAGGAAGGATGTTGAGCATTTCTATAAGTGCTTCTCAGCCATTTGATATTCATCTGTTGATAATTCTGAATTTAACTCTGTACACCATTTTTAATTGGATTGTTTGGTTTGTTGGTGTTTACTTGTTGGAGTTCTCTATATATTTTGGATATTAGCCCTATATCTGATATAGAGTTGGTGAAGAACTTTTCCCAATCTTTATGCTGCCATTTTGTTCTCATAATGATAAATTATGACCTAAAAATAGAAACTGAGATTCACACTTTCCTCCATAGGTTTCTTGTGGAGATACTGAGAAAAATTTTAGGTGTATCAATGAGCTAATTGTTGTGTAGCATAATAGTAACAATTCAGGAAGAATAAGTGGTCCACAGGCAGTGGGCATAATGGTGACATATGAGTCTATTACTTGAACTCTAACATGTAATTAAATATGAGCCTGAAACATTGATAAACATGCTAGGAAACCCATGTCAATGTCATCCTCCAGCCATAGAATCTCTTTTATTCCAGTTCTATTTTTCTCACCAGTCTGATCAGAAGCCATTTTATTATAATTAAGAAAAACCAAAACACAAAATTGTTCTTTTATTTTTCCCCCAAATGTAGAAGGCAAATATTCAGGTGGCATGTATTTGCTTTAAAACAAATATTACACCATATTTAGAAAATCTGTTCCGACCCATAAAATCATTAACATTGAAACAATTTTTAATCAAGCTCAGGCTAAAGTTAAGCTATCTTGGCATTCAATCCAGTAGGTGCAATGGATCTTTTATATTTCTGATCTAGCCCGGGAACTGACTTCAGAGAGTATAATTAAGCTGTATAGGATGATTCTCTTAATGGCAATCTTCTTGCCAGGAATTCTCTCAAGGTTCACTGATATCCTTTCAGATCTGCATTTCAACCTGAGGGTTTATTTGCCATTTTCTGTTTTATTTACAAATTTCAGATTGTACAGGATTCTGGAGAATTGTCTTGCATAGGATTACACCGACCATAAGTTTTTCCGATGTTGCAATCCACTAAAGTGTGCATATTTATAACATTTCCAAAGCTTCCACTTACAAGTTAAAAAATATAGAGATATAGATATGGCTGTTCAATCAGATCTGTTCACCTAGGTACAAACTAGAAATAATTCATACAAACAATATTTGTAGTAGATTACTTTCTTTGAGAGAAACCAGTCCAAAATAATGTACATTATCTTATTTTTTCATTAATTAGTTTGTTCAGTTTACATGTCAATAGCAGCCCCACTCCCTTCTCTACTTCCAGTCCCCCCACCTCCTACCTACCTCCCTCATCTGCCACCCTCCCCTGGGCACCAACCTTCCCTAGCACATTGTGTTGCATCAGGAAAAAGTGTCTCCTCTTTCATTGAAGTCGGATAAGGCAGCCCTGATATGGAGAAGGGATCCAAAAGGAGGCAACAGAGTCCGAGTCAGAGATTACCCTGCTCCTCACTTGAAGACTGTCGCGTCCCCCTGACCAGCAGGAAAGACACAACCATGATTCTTCTTCAAGCAGTTTATTCAGGAACCTTGTACATCCACTTCTCCTCAGCTTCTCTCTCCTCTCTTCCCCCAAGCCCTTATATGCCTACTCAAACCCAATCAGATCATGCCACCTAGCGATCCAAGATAGGCTCACAAAAGGAGGAAGCACACCGGGCTAGGCAGCCGCTACCAAATAAGGCTAGTTTACAGCTAAGCTTGAGCTTTCTGGCATTAAGCCAGGCGCCATCTTAGGGTTGTGGCTCGCCACAGTTTTGTGGCTCGCCACAGTTCCCCCTTTTTGTTTTAAAACACAACAGGCAAGGGTAGAGGTCTGATCTCTGATATGCATGTAAAGGACATTGTAATGACCCCACGCCCAGTAGCCAACCAGGCTGGTGCCATACCCATCCGGTATCTTTTTCTCAGAGATGGGAAACTAGGATACCAACCCATATGCAATCAAACATGCCCTTCTTGAAGTCACTAGAAGCTGACCCCAAGTGCAGTGCTTAGCCTCGCATCCTGAGCGTGATGATAGCTTAGTCCTTTAGGACAGTCAACCAAGCTTGCGGCTGTCCAGCCTCCAAGGCAGCAAAGGCTTGCACCAGCATGGCATTACTTCTCCTCTGTGAAATCCTCATCTTACAGATACACCATAGGGCAATGAAACTGACTAGGAAGAGCATGCCTCCTAGGGCACCCATTCCCGCCCATTCCTTCAGATGATTCATGGCTCGGAGGATCCATGTTGACAGTCCTTCAGCAACAGAGACATCAACCCGGGTGGAATTCACATGCACGATGGCAATTCTCAGATTCTGCATCAGCTTATCAAACTCACCAGACCAATTTCCTGTAAGATACTGAGAGAGTTGCTTAGACAAATTTTCAGCTACAGTATAATTTTGATATGGCACAGGGGTCACACACAATCCAGTCATTTTCCACTCACAGCCAATCTGGGCCACCTGCCACAATACATCCAAGGCCGTGGCTACATTGGCTGACAAATTATTCAAGGCAGCTGTAGTCTGTACCATAGAATGCATAGCAATGGCAGCTGTGGTAGCCCCCACAGCAGCAAGACTAACGGCCTTTTTCCATTCACTACCAATTCTAACAGAGGACGCTGTTCCAAATCAAGGGCCACATAAGCCCTGGCAGTGGAACAGAGGTCCAATCCTGCTGAGCCCTGAGTGGCACTCCACGTTGTGTGGGAGATCTCAGAGTTGGCCACCTCTCTTCCTGAGGGTCTTCCATTGCCCCATATATTTGAGGGCCCTGAAGGCGGGGGTCCCTCTGCCCGTTTTTTGGACGAGTTCCTCCATAACCTTGTGTTAAAGGCTGACCATTAATATCCTTAACAGATCTACACTCATTTGCCCAATGAGTTCCCTTCTTGCACTTGGGGCAAAGACCAGGCTGCTTAGGGTGGTTCCCACTTCCTGTTTCATTCTATCTTCCTTTCTCGGGGCATTGCCTTTTAAGGTGCCCCATCTTTCCACAACGGTAACAAGCGCCATTACTTCTTTTCTTGTTTTGTGTAATATACACTACAGCAGCTGCAAGAACTGCGTTAGTCAAAGGACCCCCCACCTCTCTACACACTTTCATCCAGGCTTCCAACCCCTTGTTCTTATAAGGGGTGATAGCTGTTTTACATTCCTTTGTACATTGTTCATACACAAGTTGTTTAATTAAGGGCATTGCCAAATCAGGGTCTCCAAATACCCTTCCAGCAGCCTCAACCATTCTAGCCACGAAGTCTGAGAAAGGCTCCAGGGGACCCTGAATAATCTTAGTTAGATTGCCATTCACTTCCCCTTTGATAGGCAATGATTTCCAAGCTCTGGTTGTGATTAAATTGATTTGCTCAAACACCTGAGCCGGATACCCAGTTTGTTGTTGCCCAAGAAGCATGTCCACATCCCAGGCTGGGTTTCCTGCTGCACGATTAGCAGCAGCTTGTTCATTAGCAAACTCAATCAAGAAAGCCTTCCAATCTAAATACTGCCCAGAGGACAAGCAGACACGTGCCAGGCTCATCCAGTCACTAGGAGTCATGCAATAATGATGAAGAGCTTCCACCTGAGCTACAGTGAAAGCATCATTAATCCCATAAGTGCGGACAGACTCAGCAAGTGCTTTAATTACCCTAAAATCGAGGAGTTCATGATAAAGATTTCCCTCTCCATCCTGAAAGACAGGGTAGTACAGCTCATGTCTCACTTCCCTCCAGACATTTGGACAGAATGACCGCCCACTAGGACCACTCAGAGGGGAAGTCTCACTATATGAAGACGGCGCCAACACAGGCTGCCCTGGACCTGAGGGCTCTATCCGGGTGCAGTCATAACTCTTCCTCAAAGATGACTTTTCCATTTCCTTTGCTAACATTTCAAGTTCCTCTTCAGACTCTGCGCTATCCTCTTCCGAAGTATCTTTCCCAGATTTGACTGAGCGCTCCTCTTTTAACTGCTCTAATGCCTCTTGTCCCTTTTCCATGGCCTTGCAATATCTCTGATCTCCTAAACAACTATGATCAAGTCTCCAAATAGGCCATGCTGCTCCCTGCAATATAGATTTTAATAGCTCTTTAAGAGCGGAAAAAATGGGCTCCAATGGTGAATTCCCCATACTTTCGCTTTTGTTTTTCTTCTACTCGTCCGAATCACGGAACTTTATTGCTCCCTCCGGAGACCTTATTGCCTCTTTACTGAGGTCCTTATTGCTCCCTCCGGAGACCTTATTGCCTCTTTACCGAAGTCCTAACCTTGGTCCCACCTTACCTGAGACTTACCAGTCGACTGCCCTGACTGCAAGAAGTTCTGAATCGTTCACCCGCGGAGAGGTTCCCCGTATGGGCCACCACTTGTCGCTTCCCCCTGACCAGCAGGAAAGACACAACCATGATTCTTCTTCAAGCAGTTTATTCAGGAACCTTGTACATCCGCTTCTCCTCAGCTTCTCTCTCCTCTCTTCCCCCAAGCCCTTATATGCCTACTCAAACCCAATCAGATCACGCCACCTAGTGATCCAAGATAGGCTCACAAAAGGAGGAAGCACACCGGGCTAGGCAGCCGCTACCAAATAAGGCTAGTTTACAGCCAAGCTTGAGCTTTCTGGCATTAAGCCAGGTGCCATCTTAGGGTTGTGGCTCGCCACAGTTTTGTGGCTCGCCACAGAAGACAAAGTAGCCCACCAGCTTCATATGAGTAGGGGCCTAGGCCCAGTCCATACATGCTCTTTATTTGGTGGTTCAGTCTGTATGAGCATCCATAGGCGCAGGTTAGTTGGGTCAGTACATCTGCTTTTGGTGTCTTTGACACCTTCACCTGCATGGTCATCTCTGTACAACCAAAGTAATCCAGGAAGACAGCAGAACAATGTCTGCATGATTCAACACAAGGTAGAGATTAACTAGGAAGTACTACCATGATTCTCTTTGAGTAGATATTGATCTGCTCCTTATTGACTGATGTTTGCATTTTGTATCTTATTGGAATAATCATGTACAAAGGAGCTAACTGTTTTAAGGCATGTACAATATAACAAATATGCCAATTTTCTAAGAATGTATATCAAGACAAATTGCAATTCACATAATCAAATGAATATGTGTATATATGCTGACATAAACACATATATGCACACATTGTACAAAAGTAAGTTAGTTTGCTCCAACATATATAGTTGCTCATGTAAGTACATTTAAAATTTAGAAACATTTGCTTGTTTAGAAATACTGGTCCTGGGCATATTCCCAGACACGGAAAAATACACTGATATGTAAAATATATAAAGGCTTCCTTCTTAGAGTAGTTTGGTATCATTCTAAAAACTAAACACTGGAGAATATTCAAAATATATGAATTCAAAATAATGAAATTATAAAGCACATAAAAGCATTTGAGAAAGGATGCTTGAAATACAGGAGATAACAAACACAATGTCTGTAAAGCAGTGGTGTAATAGGACTACTTCCAGAGCAGAGGATAGATGGATGTTGCTCCTTGATCTAGTTCAAGGTGCTGCCAGACATGTCCTTATAAGGAGAGAGGAAGTTTAACCTGTAACCATAACCTGGCGACAAAGCTATGGTACCTCCTCAAGGGTGGCAGAGGTGGGGGTGGAAAGTCTATATGTGCTGGGACCAGAGCAGAGGAAGCAGTCCTACTCTTGACAGTCTCAGGATGAGATTTTTGGGATTCAGACAAGTCTTCACCTCACTCTTGCTCCAGACATGTTCCCCTGTTGCAAGGCTTTCTAGGTCTAGAGAAGT